>APFE031115897.1:775-38578 GCA_000404065.3 Pinus taeda
GATGGGGGGAGAGGAGATATGCATTGTATGTGGACACATTCTGAGTTTTGGTAACGTCCCATAATAGCCATTGCCTTGGATAGAAAAGCTGAAGCCCGGCTGCTTTTATGGGCTTTTTCCTTCAGGGAACTGAGTGAGTCACGGGGGAAAAAGCATTTTAGCATGCGCTGGCTAAAAATCATGCCTAAATTGTGTGGTGCGGGCCGTGCTCTGGGACAGAGTGCCTATGGGCGCGCCCTATTTGTAAGGACTGAGCCATTGGCGCGGGTTAATACACTGTGGACCCGCGCTAATGGGAAAAAGGCATTTTCCAAGGTTAGTCTTCAGAGGGTGTCTTCAGGTTTATTGAACTTCATACTCAGGAGGCCTCAATGCAAGTGTTTTCAAGTTATGTCACTGGTCACAGGTCCGTAAATGTGTCCTCCAATGTGTGACAGCGGGGGGGTAACAAGGACGGTGACCAACGGTGACAAATTACTGCGTAACAATGGGTACATGGTTATACAATTATGTGTTATGTTTCTATATGTTGTCATGATTATGTTATACCTATATCACGCTGGTTTGTTGATCTTGTAGACGAGATATCATCCCCGAACTATACTTAGGTACGTTGGTTTATTGTGATTTGGTTTAGCTGACATGATATACCTTGCAAGAAGAAATATCAAAGATGACTAGTAAGATGGTAGACTACAGTTCCCGAGACTCTCCCTATGGATCAGATGAGCAGTGTGGTGTTGGAAACTCATCTGATTTAGTAGATAGATTGAGAAGCTATTGTAGATGCTACAACCATCCTCCAAAATTTTACCTTTGCTTCGTTTTGGAGCCTCCTTACCAACCATCCTTAGTAGCATGTCTTGCACTGCTAGGTACTCATGCTTTCAGTTGACTTTATTTGGCTTATCAGCTTGTGTTCGCTAAATTTTTTGCCTTGCACCTACAAGTTAACTTCCCGTGACTTGGTCTTCAACTAGTCCTTGTGCTTTCTTTGAGAATTGCACAGAACTAGAGGGCAGCCAACCTTGCTCTCTAGAATTACGCAGAGTATCCTGGTAGCCAACTACTTTCCAAAATTGCGTAGAGCATGTAGTCTTCCTTCCCCTTGAAAATTGCACAGAGTAGCCCATCACCGAGCTTGCTCTCAAAATTTGCGTAGTTATGGCTGGCAGCCTTGGCTTTAGTCCAGAAATTGCGCATAGCTTGAGGGGCAGCCACAGCCACTCAACCTAGAAACTACGTAGAAGTCATCCTGAGGCTTGTTGTCTATTGCATGTGCTCACAAGTTGGTCGATTCCCTCTAGGACAATGAAATATTGCCTTACATGCATGGAAGATTTTTCCCGAAAAAGAAAAAAACAAAAAGCAAAAAACATCCCTAGATTTTAGGGATCTATTTTTAGCAGTTGGGGTTACATGCAAAAGTCATTTTAGAAACCTCTCACCAAGTGTCGCTCTTTCCTATATTTGTGGCATGCATGTCATAAGCCTCGATCTTGTCAAAACTATTTATTCAGTGCTTCAAGGCTCATTCTTCACTTTTATCTTAGAGCTTTCGCATTTCCAATGCATCTAGGAACCTTCGGCACACTCAACTCAACTTTTTTCGGGTAGGTCCGCTTTTCATGTATTTTGTTTATTTTCTGTCACTTTTGGTATTTCGGTTTGTGTGAGTGATGTTTGCTTGGTTTTTTTCAATGCTTGCTATTGTTTTAATGCATGTTAGCTTGTAGAAGCATTGTTTCACGTTTTTCATTACATATCCTTTCTACCGCATGCATGACATTGTTTTTGCACTAACGGTCATCGTTATGGCGACTTGCTTCACACATTTCTTTGTTTTCCTATTGTACTAAATCTCGCACTCACTAATTGCATGCATGTTCATTCACTCATGTTTTCACCCAGTTCCACACATGCATTCAGTCCTTACTATTTTAAGTCGCCCGTCAGCGGGTCTAAGCTGCCTTGGCCCAGACCCTACCTTATCCAGCTTGCACTGCGCATTTCTAGGATGGAAGGCCTTTCCTTGCTCCAAAAAAATTCATAGAGCTTGCCTCACACTAGCCTCCCACAGTGTACTTTATGCAATTCTGAGAGGCAGTGCCTCAATTGGCCCCCAAAATTGTGCACTGAAATTTTCTCGGGTTGTAATCATGCTGACTGAAATTGCACATATCCAGTTTCAGTCCTCAACAGGCCAAGATGGACTGTGATCTGTGCAGTTTTAGTAGTCATTCAGCTCACTGGGAGTTCGAGTTGTGCTCTACATAGTTCTAGCAGCCAGTCTCCCAGCCTCCCAAATAAAATAGCACAAATTTCCCAGTCAGTCACCGAGGTGTGCTGTATGCCAGTCCTCAAGTTTCTTCTAGTTTTCAACTGACAATTTTCTTGCCATGGGTGTTTCCCTGTTTCTAGGTATCACAGGTGTTCATTAATCTATCAACAGTACAGGTACAATGGCTTCTAAGAGAGTAGAGTTAAAAGACACCATTGAGAGCACAACTGGAGATGTAGTTGAGCAATTGTATAGGAGCTTGCCCATCTATGAAGACACTAAGTTGTTCATAGACAAGGAGATCAAGATTAAATGGTAAGACATTAATGACATATTTTTAGGCACCTTTGATGATAATATGGAGGACTGCAGAGTCTATGTCAACATACACAAGTCTGGCTTGTATCGGGTTGCATGAAGGTATCCCGCATTTCCATGCATGGACATGATCCACTGGATTGTCTCACATACTGATCCATATACAATGGTGTTGAGCAGTGTTAGTGGAACAATACTTGCAACCTTCAGGGCAGAGGGTGTTCAGTAGATGTATCACTTTCCACAATTGGTGAACACAATGGATGCACTCTTCACCAGTCCCAGTAGCAGTGCAAACTCAAGAGACATCTTGAAGAGTTGGGTGAGAGAGCCGTCCAAGTTCAGAAAACACCCAACAAGGTATATAAGAAAAAGACACCATGGAAGGCTTATCAGTTCCTGGTCATCTTCAAATGCCGCTTATACAGGCAAGACAACACAAAACTTTCCTACAAAGTTGGGTGATTGTGTTGGACCATTTGGCGAAAGAAGGAAGACCATTCAATTGGTCTAACATGTTGGATCTCACACTAAAGGGGAAAGTAACAAATGCCCGACATCTGCCCAAGGGTCAGGAAGCAAATCTTTTCATTTTTGGTTACATATTTGATGCAATTTATGCCCGTCAGTAGTTCCCTGGCTTGGGTTGGGCATGGACACCTTCAGAAACCTTTTTACACATCTATTGCATATTTTTATCTAAGTGCAGCTTTCGTGGAGTTATACTACAACTATCAGACCACTTCGTCACCCTAGTGTACAGGATGATCTTTGAACAGGATCCTCCTTGCATGTCACAGGCAACAATGGAGGCATTGGTTAACATAACAGATTGGCATGTCTCATCCCTTGGCACCTTCATCCGGATGTACAACGCGGAGAAGGCTCTGCATGTGTTACTAAAGTTTTCAATGGACAAGTTGGTCATGCAAGAGGTTGCATACCACATCTCGACAGAGTTTTCAACAAGATTGCATAGAAAGGAGAAGGCACCTTGCCCTGCTCTTCCTGTGCGGATTAGCTTGTATGAGATCCAGAATCTCAAGCATGTTGAGGCCAAGATAGAGGAATTCAAGAGATCCACCTTCGGCACCAGAAGTTTCAATCCATATGACCCGCATCACTTAGTGGAGGACCACTGTGCGAAAGAGTATCATCCTTGGATTCACGAGGCGTGTCATTGGCATAAGGAAGACCCATGGAGATATTGCTACAACTCCTTAAGGCTCAATGAACGAGTCAGACTAGTTGTAGAGTGGTTAGCAGTGCACAAGGTAGCGGCATCTCAGAGAGCGGCAACATCAATAGTAGCAAAGGGAAGCAGACTTACGCATGACAAAGGCAAGAGGAAAGTTAGTGACAACGCAGTGGCAGAGAAAAGCTGCAAGTTCAAGGCAAATCCACTTATGTTAAGAGCATCTTTGGATATTGAAGCAAAGAAGCGACAAATCAACATAAGGATTGTGCAAAGAGAGAGGGAGAAGCATAAGTTGGAGGAGGCAGAGAAGAAGTTGCAGGAGGTGAAGCAACAACTAAGGGAAGAACAAGAGTTACGCAAAAAGGAGAAGGAAGCGCAACAAGTATAGGAATAGCAGGAAGCGCAATGTGCACACATTGATGAAACTATGCCAAGGCAGGTCATTGATTCATCATAACAGCTGGCAGATAGAAAACAGGGTGAACAGTCGCAAGAGAAGAACTTTGCTTAAGATATTGAACAAATGTTGGAACATATGGACATGGATGTGGTTCAGCCAAAGAAGGATTAGGATACAGATCTCATGCTCGAGGGCCCAGAGGTCACTCCACCGACTTCACCATATCCGGGAACAGAGCAAGTCCCAAGTGATTAAGGAGACACTAGAATCCTTGAGGACAATCCAAAAAAATATGTGCACAATATATCCTTTAATGAGTCACAACACAGAGTTGTGCAGTCACGCAGAGTGCCCACTCTAGATGTCCATGCATCTCCTATGCATTTTCAAGAACAAGTGATCGTGTCCGATGTGCACAGACATCCAGCTACATTGCCTGATGCTACAAAGGCATATGCCAAAGCCACCATCTCAAGTGTGATATTCTTAATAGCTGAGAACAAGCGCATGGCTAAGGAGTTGCAAGTGGCCAAGCAGGGAGAAGAGAAAGCTACAACATTTGTCAGAGCAGAATTGAGGAAAGCGATACTTGATGAAGTATTGTCTCTTGAGACAATCATGAGGAAGTTGTACTTCAAGTTCGTCATTGTGCATAAGTTAGTTGTCCATCTTAATAGTTGGTAGCAACGTTGTGCTAAGAGAGCATGCATCTTGACAAACATACACACTATTATCGATCACATGCAAATATGGACAATGAGGTTTAAGGGAGCCTTGTTGTACTTGCCTGTTATATACCTAGGGGGGGTAATATTGGGTACAAAGGGAGATACCCAAGGTAATAATGTAATAATGGGATGGGCCATAGTAATAAATAAGGTGGTTAACCCATATCATGTAAGGGACCACAAGTAATTAGTATTAATGTAATGGGCCCATGGTATTAGTTGATGGTATGAAGAGAACCATGGTAATGATCCATGGTATTGTATGTGTGAGGCCTATATAGAGGCTAGAGACTCCACATGGAGGAGGTCAAGGAATTGAGTCAAGGAATATTGTCAAGGATTATTGTATGTACAAGCATATGGCTTGTGGAGTGTTCTCCTTCCTTAAGGAGTGAATGTATGGTGTTGCCCTACCTTAAGGGTTATGATAAATAAAGAATCATTTCATATTATTTCTGGGTTTATTTGCATTGTCTTATATTTTCTTATCAGATCTCTAATATTTCCGGGTTAGAGCTATAACAAGTGGTATCAAAGCTATAACAATTGGTATCGGAGCTATATTTTCATATCATAGCTATAACAAGTGGTATTAGAGCTATAACATTGAATCATTTTCATGGGCAGTAGGAATTCAATGCGTTGGGCTGTTGAATATGCTCTATATTTCGCACTTTGGGCGTAGCGATATCAACACTTGTGTGCGCTATTTGCTGCCATTGGTGCGTGATGGATGTTTGTGGCTGGGGACGAGGATTCCCTGATGATATGTTGATTAGAAGGATAATTGTGCTTCCCTACCAAGGAGAAAACCCCTCCGATGCATTCGTCAAAAAATATCAGGAGAAAAACCTGGTTGAGACGATGAAGGAGTATAATATGATCAGGAAGTCTAGGGGATTTCTCATCATCTCCATTAGTAATCTGGATATGCACTTTAGCGTGCACATTTTGGTTGGGAAGATAATGAGAAAGTGTCAGGTAGACAAGGTACCCGCGTCAGTCGTATCATTGGTTGTGCAATACAGTAAGGGCGTCTAGTTTAATTGGGCAAGATATTTGTACCAAGAATTTTTGGATGACTGCTAGGAGGCACAAGAAGAGGGAAAGAAATTGCACTAAGCATGGTTATTTCTCTTAATAACATTGAAAGCATGGAGAACACCGGAGGAGTCACAGTTCCCCAATGTGGACCCAAATATGTGCGAGGAAACAAGGTTTGCCTTGCTATGGGCTTCTAAGGAGCCGAGCCATGTTACAAAGAACAATATGTTCTAGGTCTTAATTCAAATGGAGTTGTGCACAATGATCAGCGAGAAGCTGAGGCTATTAGGTAGCGAAAGCCCCGCGCAATGGTTAGAGGGCACAAAGCCAGATATTTTGGGTAAAGTTAGGATAAAGACTCCACTGGAAGCACAGACCGCAAATTATAATAGGTCCAATCAAAGGGTAGTCCACCCAAAAATAATGTAAAGAAATGTAAATAGAGTCAGCCCGTGTAGGGATTGCGGGCCAAGGAAGGGTATAAATAGAGCGAGGCTCTACGGGTAGAGGCAGTAGAGTTTTGATAGTGAATCTGGAATATGAAATGTAATGGGTTTTTGAAGAAGATAGTCTGAAAGCATTTGTAAGTCTGAGGCGAGGGTTGGGGTAGTAGGTAGAGGCTCTGCAGCTGTGTGTGCAGAGTCCTGAAAAGTCCGAAGCTGTGTGCATGGACCCCTGTAGCTGAGTGCGCAGGGCGGATCTAGATGTATTAAGGATAAAGTGGACATAAAGATAAGTTTCTTCTGAAATTCTGTGTTTCTTCTGAGCTGCCATAATATCTGTTTAATTTAATCTGTTTATGGTTTGAATGAATGTAAATCTAGGTTCAGTTTAATGTGTGAATCAGTTGTGTTGGTTAAATGTTTGCTTAAAGACCTTGGTAATTGGTAACCACATCATCTAATAGAATAGCGCACTAAAAAGAAAGACAAAATCAAGTCGGATTTGTGCGAATACCGAGCAGCGTGGAGCTATAAACCAGTGCGTGAAATCTCCAGACCACACCAAGACATCCCTAGGGTACGGAAACCTGGTTCCAGCACCATCCCCTGCTACCTCAAGTGAGACCTCAGTCCACGCTCTGCGGGCTGTTGCTGAAAGGGTCGGTAGCTACAAGATTTTTTGGCTAAATAACTCTTCCAAACCTGGGTCAGGCCCAAATAAGCCAAAAAATGGTTTCGTCGCTGGGACCGGGATCTACATAAGGGGTGTGTAATGTGGGAACACTGGAATCCTATGAAGAAAGAACTTGAAGATTGATGGGATTTGAAGATTCACAAGTTCGCGGTTCAGGAAAATAGAAACTCTCAAATATCGGAGGAATAGTGGTTGGATCACTATATATTCAGGGATATACATGAGATCTTCTTCGTAACATTCCCGATAGAATTGTACAAGTGGATCGCGAAGTTAGTTGATAGCGTGGGGAGGTGCAGATTAGACCAGTCGATAGTGTGCACTCCGGAACGGGTGCGCAAGCTAGAAGCCACTGAAGATAGACTTGCGTGCATGGTAGACCACTTGTTAGATTGGATCATAGGAGGATTTATCACTGAGTTCGCGATAAATACAACTGTATGTTATAGCGAAGCAGAAAGGCAATTTCTCCAAGGACCACGGTGTAAGTACATCAAATCATTGAATACTTGGATTAAGACGCTATTGTGCGAAAAACAGATCCTACACATATGTTGATGTCTAGAGTAATGTGGAGCAGAAGGGGTTATCAAAGAATAGGAGAAGTAGAGAACATACCTTTGATTTCTATCTCACGCGAAAGCGAGGAGGATCTCTCTAGGTTCTCGCTAGGAAGTGCAGTTCGATTGATTAAAGAACGCTTCCCACTGATACCACCTCTATCTACACCACCACTTGCTTCACCTGCGTCGAGTCCATCCACACCAACACCACCTCCACCCCCTCCACCACCGAAAGCTAGGATGGCGACCGCAGTCAAGTTACCGACATTTTAGGGTGTAGGAAATGAAGAGCCAAGTCAGTTCTGGTTTGTGATAAAATCTGTATGGGATGCGCAAGGCATTACAGATGAAAACATTAAAAATCCACGCTGGACAGTGCACTACAGGACCATGCACTGACATGGTACATAAAATACTCAACTGACCATCCGAATGAGGGAATAACAGTGATCCAAGATGCGCCTAATAAATAATTTGGCCAACCAAAGTCTGAAGCCCAGTCGATCATTGGGTTCAAGGAGATAGCAATGTTGCCTAGCAAAACTCCGTGGGATCTGGACCAAATATTAAATAGTACTATTCGTGAAGCTAACATGACTTTGACAGATGGGTAGCATTGTGCGTGGTTTGTGGCATCCTTGATGCCCCATCTGAGGACGACTTTGTCACAACATAATATTTCAACCCAAGCCAAGGCACTGGCGATAGCAATGAGGTTACACGGGACCCCAATACCAGACCCAGGATTGGGAGTTTAGAAAATCCACGCGCAACTTCAAAACCTAAGTCTGGAAGTGCAAAGCTTGAAGCAAGGAAGAGTGTCCCGACCAAAGGTACGTTTAGAGGTAGGTTATATTAAATGTAAGAGCCAAGTGCATGAAAAGGACCATTATCCGGTATTCATGAACTATCTGGTGGGAGGAGGCCCAATGCTGCTAAAAGTAGAGGTACAAGCAAGACCGACTACTATGCCAGCACTCTGGTGCACAATTTTCCAGGTGGGAGGGAAGCATGCGATGGATAATTGCCACCTATTAAAAAAGTATACCCAGACCTCACAACAGTTGTATTACAACTTTTGTCGATCGGTGGGACACGATGATAGAATGTGTCGAAGTTATGACTTAATGCTAGAGAGAACCCCAGCCTACAGGGTGCAGAGTGAAGTGCAGGGAGGATTTCAAGGATGCGACCAGGGAAGAGGATTGGGACCCAAACAGGGCCGTGGACAGTTAATTTGTTATAATTTTGTTGGACAGAGGCACTACACTCGTGACTGCACTAACCCAACCAGGATCTCATGTCCCTACTGTGAGCAGTTTGATCACGAATTGGTGGATTGTCCAACCTTAATTGCCCAATTGAGCGAAAAGGGAGTACTCCAATCTCCACCAACCTAGAATATCCAGATGATATGTGCAAAACCTCGCAAAGAGGACCCTAGTATAAATATGGTACTAAGAAGCGACACAACTGTAGGAGGGAATGAAGGTGGGAAAAGGTGCAACACACCTATCTGTGAACATAACACTGAACTGGAAAAGGGGAATACAAGGCCAAGAGAAGCTCAGCGGAGCTTCACGAAAGCTTCTACCCCGGGTAGGAGGGATCAAATCGAATTAGGAGTGGACCCCTCCACGATCACTACCTTTCTTGAAACCTGCATGAAGTTTTTGCGCAATTGTAAGGCTGTGCAAGGATTGCAAGAGTTGATCACCAGGTGCACCAGATCCAGTGAACTCCAGGTCGTCCAGAAGATAGGAAGACATGTTATGCGCACCAGATGAGAGATGAGACTGACAACACAAATTGGTGACTATGAAATATATCAAGTCATCCTAGATTTAGGCTCGAATGCAAGTGTATTTCCTAAACAAACCTAGGAGCGTGTGGGCAAGCCCGCACTGCAATGGTCCTCAATTCAATTACAAATGGCCAACCGAAAAAACATCTTACCAATGGTCCGATTGCAAAGAGTGACAGTGGATATCGACGGTGTAAGTACCCAGACTAATTTCGAAGTCATAGAGATTGTTGATGACAACAATCCTTACCGTGCACTGCTCATAATTTCTTGGGCCACAGACATGAAAGGGATCATTAACTTAAAAAAAAACAAGATGACATTAAAAAAGAAGTCACTACAGGTATTAGTTCTGTTGGACCCAGCAGAAGGGGAACACTATACGGAGCTCGTACGCGACAAAGGAAGTGATGACAAACTAGATTGCATTTATCAGATAACAATGTAAGACTAAGATCGAATGTAGTCTGCCAATCATAGAAGAGCCTTGTGGGAGCGTGATAGCATCTACACCATGGATTCTAAGGAGGAGGCAGAGCAATGGCAGAATCCACTGCAAGTAGTTACGACACTCAACTGCAATATGGTGACCCGGTCGGTATGGTACGTAACAACAAAAGAAAGACCCCGACCAGAGGAAAATGGCACAACCATCGAAGAGCAACTTAGACCATTCGGTACATTATGCGTAATACAGGAGCAGCCCAATGTGCCAAAAGACAGGTTGTGTGCACCTAGAGTGGAGCCGCAAAAGCTGGGATATAGGCAGCGGTTTCAAGTCAAGATTAGAGGGCGTGTGTGATGGCCATGATGGCATAAAGTGGTAGTTCAAAAGATATGGATGTGCATCAGATGATTGACAACCCAACTGGACCTGCACGAAACACAAGGTCACAATGCTGGGAGGAACCATCTCTTTACAGCCCAACTAACCATTGTTGGTGCAGCTCACTCCACCAGTGATGACGTCTGCGACAAAGTTCAGCAACTTTGGGCAACCATTCTGCATGGAAAAATACGACTTGATAAGTTGGAAAAAACTAGGGCCCGACTCCGGGCACGAAGTTTGAAGCTAGAGAAAGAAATTGCGGAATTGAAGTTAGAAGTTGCGTACATGGATTACAGAAAGGAATTACCAAAGGAAACAAATGTGGCTGGCTCTTCTACCCTGTTACAAGCATTGACCCCGCTAGCGTCATTGTGAATGCACCTGAAAGAGCAGGGATGTGCACACCATAATTCAGTAGTAGAATCGAGGGAATGAATAGGGTGCTCGCAACCCGGGCTAGTTAGGAAACAGAAGACCCATACTAGGGGTTCAACCACCTGACTATCCATCGGAGACCCAGTCCCAGTGCCCCATGCAGTTGAAAGAGGACACGGGATAATAAACCAAGATGCTATAAAGTTGTGCACCAAAGCCACCGCATACATTCAAAAACTACATCTACATCCTTCGGGATTTGTTGCCGCAAAGGAAAGATGGAAAGCGACTATTGCAAGTACTATTTATGAAATAATGACCCATTTAAAGCACTACGAGACCAGTGGTGGGCAATTGAGGGAGAGGAATAACCGCCAAAATCATATTTATGAACTACCACAAGGGAAAGCAACAAATTTTGAATGTCTAACCATATATAATCAGAGTCAGGTTCATGCCACCACGTCTTACCACTCTACAAGAAAACCACCCAGCGTCAACAACATGATGAGTGACAAGCAATTCAAAAATATTCCATGGTTTCAGGAATTGCCCAAGTATTACCAAGACACAATCCTGAAGGCACAAGATCCTACCACAGACAGGCTGCAGACAACCATGCTGCAGACCACTGAGCTCCCCAAATCTCCCCAGACGTCATGAAACAAGAAGGATCCTCAGAGCCCAAACCCAATAAGAAGGTCACCCTGGCACCTACAGTCTAGAAAATTCATGATGGAGGAGAAGGCTAGAACTGTGATAATTGAAAGCAAGGAAGAAGATGAGGGTCCTCCCACATATGTCGAAGAAGTCCTCCCTGAAGAAGATCGCATACAGCCAGTATGGCGACCCAAGTATGTGTCGTAAAGCAAAGGGAACACCAAAGTACCTGCAAATCTGGATGAATTTGACTTTGTAATCATCACCCCGTCACTACCAAAAGTTATGCCTATGGAAAACTCAATGGTTGGCTGTGTTGCGACAATGAAGTTCGAAGATTGGGACCTTGCATATATAGTAAAATTTCCCCATCTAGCGACTGACAAACTAATGGATCAAAAGATAGAAGGGAAGATGACAACCCTACAGCCAAAGGCGTGGCTACAAGAGGTGGAAAAAGCTAGATTGCTCTGTCTCTTGTCGATTCCTCACTTTCTCCGACCCCCTATCACCATGATGGTCATAAAGAAGTTACTTTGTTTAGGTCATGAGGACATATTATGGGTTGGTAAACCTGTCCGTATCACAGCGAAACTTGTTCATCGCGTTTCACACCTCTCCTGCGAGGGGAGAGACCCTCGAGAGATTACTGATAAAGGTAACAATGTCACAATGATAGAACGACTAAAAAAGAAGTACCAGCTTGCCAAGGGATAGAGAGGGTATATCATTGATAGTATCTTAGACAATGCAGTCCACATTGCCATCCAATTGTTGGCAGGGAAAATCATGAGGAAATGTCGTGGCACTGAGGTCCCTGTCGTATTTATCGCTCTTACCGAGGAATGCGCAGCCAGCGTACGGATCAATTGGTTGCAGTTCCTTTGTGAAGAGTTTCAGACCAATTGTTGCAGTGTACAGGAGGAAAACATGAGATTCCATTATGCATGGCTGCTCCTGTCCATCATGTTGTTCGCCACTGACTTACTTAAGGAAAGTCAGTTTCCAATCTTGGATCCGGAATGACCTGAAGCCGCTCAATATGCTTCCCTTTGGGTGACAAGGGATGTGAAACAAATTCGCAATATCAAAATCTTTTGGGTATTAATGGACGCGACTCTACATCAGTGGATTAATAAGTTACCCCGCTTAACATACGAGATCTATGAAAGCATGAAGCACATTACTGAATTTAAAGTAGACATGCATCATGTCTGCATCAATGCACAAAAGGACCCGGCCCAGGCATGGACATCACTCCGGTTTATTGCTAGTAATGACATTATTAATAGGATTATGGATACTTGGCTAGCGGCCCAGCGTGGACCCTTGGCGAAAGAATGTGACAAAGCTGCCATTCAGAAAAAAAAGGAGGAAGCCAAGCACGCCGCACAACAAAAGCAGAATGCACAGTTGGCTGCGCAAGTTAAAGCAGCTCAGGAAGTGGCACTCGTAGCAGCAAGAAAGACCCCACCAGGTGAGGAGACATCGGCAAAGAACAAAGACAATCAAAAGGAAACCACTCAGTGGGTCATGATAGATACTCCATCCACTACTACAGGGGCTCCTTTAAAGTGCTCAGCGACACCAGAGTGACTGAACCCACGGAAGAAGGTGAAGGAATCTAAGACAGACAGCGAGGTGACCACCCTAACTGAAAATGACCTGAATGACATCAAAAATGACATTCGCAAGGCCACACGTTATGACGTTGACAACACCATGTCCAAACAGCAGATTGTGTTGGGGGAGCTCCGTATGCAGTTACATACGTTAGGAATCCACGTCGTGCCCACTAATGAAAGTACTGCTATAAAGGGTTCCGTTATGGTAGCTACGGAACCATTACTAAAGACCTAAGTCGCTTATTCTGTGGCAATTCCAGTAGGTGCATTGATCGTCAACAATGCAGAGGACAGTTATGCTAGGACAGCTTACAGGACTAGAACTCAGCGTAGCCGCTTTACCATGCAAAAGCTTGCAACAGCTCCAGGACAGCACCACGATAGAGCTCTGCACCCGGGAAGGCCATAGTGAACAAATCCTCTAGGAGCAGAAAACAAATCTCGAATAGTTGCACCTCCAAAAGGATGAAGCCGTCACACAGAACCATCAAGTGTAGCAGATTGTCGTGAAATCTTGCTCAAGTGCCCCGGAGCTGGAGATTACGATTGATATCCCTATTGAGACCCCAGTTTAGAAGCTGGCTACTGGGTTTTGTAATGCTAAGGAGGAAGCTGAACGGATCCATCGAGAGCTTAGTGTGCAAATTGCAAAGTTAAAATTGCAAACTAAGACGACGATGCCCCCTGAGATCATGGAGCAGCGCAAGAACATCCTCACCATCGCCCGCGAAATGCTTACAAGAACAATGAAGGAATGTACGAACATGTTTAGACAGTCAATTGTCACACTCACGACCCTTCAAGAGGACCCAACCCTTCAGCGCTTGGAAACCAAAGATGAGGAGCTTCAGGAAGCTTATGATAGGATCAAAGGAACTGTGTCGACTATCGTTATTACGAAGCACCTGGCTAAGATAAGGGAGGCCCAAGACCTAAATATCCAAGTTGACATAGCCCGACAGAAGGTAGTCATGATTAAAGCTCGTCTCCAGCCATGGTTGGATGAGGAATTTGTAGTTTCGACCACCATCAAGCGCAAGGTAGCTCAGATGCAAAGCGAGTACGCCACTGTTGAGACAACGCTACCCGAGACTGAGTTGAAGGCCACACACGTGGAAATGATGCAACAAATGATAGAAGAATTTGTTGTTGGAACAAGTGAGGCACAAAGGATGCTAACCACCCTACGCAAGAAGATTACTGCACCAGCCGAGTGACTCGGGATGAGTCACGATGATTATGTTGGGGGACTGTTGGGTAGAGAAAGCCCTGTGCAACGGTTAGAGGGCACGAAGCTGGATGTTTTGGGTAAAGTTAGGATAAATACTCCACTGGAAGTGCAGAGCACAAATTATAATAGGTCGAGTCAAAGGGTAGTCCACCCAAAAATAATGTAAAGAAATGTAAATAGAGTCATCCCATGCAGGGATTGCGGGCCAAGGAAAGGTATAAATAGAGCGAGGCTCTATGGGTAGAGGCAGTAGAGTTTTGATAGTGAATCTGTAATATGAAATGTAATGGGTTTTTGAAGAACATAGTCTGAAATCGTTTGTAAGTCCGAGTCGAGGTTTGGGGTAGTAGGTAGAGGCTCTGCAACTGTGTGCACATAGGCCTGGAAAGTCTGCAGCTATGTGCGCGGACCCCTGCAGCTGAGTGCACAAGGCAAATCTGGATGTATTAAGGATAAAGTGGAAATAAAGATAAGTTTCTTATGAAATTCTTTGTTTCTTCTAAGCTGCCATAATATCTGTTTAATTTAATCTATTTATGGTTTGAATGAATGTAAATCTGGGTTTAGTTTAATGTGCGAAGCAGTTGTGTTGGTTAAATGTTTCCTTAAAGACCTTGGTAATTGGTAACCACATCATCTAATAGAATAGCACACTAAAAAGAAAGAAAAAATCAAGTCGAATCTGTGCAAATACCGAGCAACATGGAGCTATAAACTAGTGCATGAAATCTCCAGACCACACCAAGACATCCCTAGGGTGCAGAAACCTGGTTCCAGCACCCTCCCCTGCTACCTTTGGTGAGACCTCAGCTCACGCTCCATGGGCTGTTGCCGAAAGGGCCGGTAGCTGTGGGATTTGTTTGGCTAAATAACTCTTCCAAACCTGGGTTAGGCCCAAATAAGCCAACAAATGGTTTCATTGCCGAGACTGGGATCTGCCTAAGGGGTGTCTAATGTGGGAACACTGGAATCCTACGAAGAAAGAACTTGAAGATTGGTGGGATCTGAAGCTTCACAAGTTCACAGTTCAGGAAAATAGAAACTTGTGGATATTGGAGGAACAGTGGTTGGATCACTATATATTCACAAATATACATGAGATCTTCTTCGTAACATTCCCGATATAATTGTACGAGTGGATCAGGAAGTTAGCTGATAGCGTGGGGAGATGCAGATTAGACCAACTGATAGTGTGGACTCCGGAACTGGTGCGCTTGCTGGAAGCCACCGAAGATAGACTTGCATGTGCGGTAGACCACTGGTTAGATCGCATCATAGGAGGATTTATCACTAAGTTTGTGATAGATACAGCTGTAAGCTATAGCAAAGTAGAAAGGAAATTTCTCCAAGGACCGTGGGGTAGGTACATCAAATCATTGAATACTTGGATTAAGATGTTGTTGTGCGAAAAATAGATCCTGCACGTATATTAATGTCTGGAGTAACGCGGAGTAGAAGAGGTTATCGAAGAATAGGAGAAGTAGAGAACAACCCTTTGATTTCTATCTCACGGGAAAGTGAGGAGGATCTCACTAGGTTCTCGCCAGGAAGTGTGGTCCAATTGATTAAAGAATGCTTCCCGCTAATACCACCTCCGTCTACACCGCCACCTGCTTCACCCACATCGAGTCCATCCACACCAACACCACCTCCACCACCAAAAGTTGGGATGGTGACCATAGTCAAGTTACTGACATTTCAAGGTGTAGGGAATGAAGAACCAAGTCAGTTCTGGTTTGTGATAAAATCTGTATGGGATGCGCAAGGCATAACAAATGAAAACATTTAAAAAGGCCATGCTAGTCAGTGCACTACAAGACCATGCGCTAACATGATACATAAAATACTCAACCGACCATCTGAATGAGGGAATAGCAACGATCTAGGATGCACATAATAAAGAATTTGGCTGACCAAAGTCTGAAGCCCAATCGATCAGTGGGTTCAAGGAGATAGCAATGTTGCCCAGTGAAACTTCGTGGGATCTGGACCAAAGATTAAAGAGTACTACTCAGAAAGCTAGCATGACTTTGACGGATGGGTAGTATTGCACGTGGCTTGTGGTGTCCTTGACACCCCATCTAAGGACGGCTTTGTCACAACATAATATCTCAACCCAAGCCAAGGCACTGGAGACAGAAATGAGGTTACACGCAACCCTAATACTAGAACTAGGGTTGGGAGTTCAGCAAATCCACACGAAACTTCAAAACCTAAGTCTGGAAATGCAAAGCTTGAAGCAAGGAAGAGTGTCCTAACCAAAGGTACATCCAGAGGTAGGTTGTATTAAATGTAAGAGCCAAGCTCACAACAAGGACCGTTGTCCAGTCTTCACGAACTGTGTGGCAAGAGGAGGCCTGATGCTGCTAAAAGTAGAGGTACAAGCGGGACCGAGTTCCGCACTGGCACTCTGGTGCGCAATCTGCCAGGTGGGAGGGAAGCATGCGACAGATAACTGCCACCTATTACAAAAGTATACCCAGACCTCATAATAGTTGTATTGCAACTTTTGTCGATCAGTGGGACACGATGAGCGAACGTGTTGAAGTTATGACTTAATGCTAGAGAGAACCCCAACCTACTAGGTGCAGACTGAAGTGCGAGGAGGATTTCAAGGACACTGCTGGGGAAGAGGATTGGGACCCATATAGGGCCGCAGACAGTTAATTTGTTATAATTGTGGTGGACAAGGGCACCACGCTCGCGACTGCACTAACCCAACCAGGATCTCATGTCCCTACTGTGAGTAGTTTGATCACGAATTGGTGGACTGTCCAATCTCCTCCAACCCAGAATATCCATATGATGCGTGTGGAACCTCACAAAGAGGACCCTATTATAAATATGGTACTAAGAAGCGACACAACTGTAATAGGGAATGAAGGCGGGAAAATTTGAGACACACCTATCCATGAACATAACACTGAGCTGGAACAAGGGAATACGGGGCCAAAAGAAGCTCAACAGAGCTTCGCGAAAGCTTCTACCCCAGGTAGGAGGGATCAAATGGAGTCAGGAGTGGTGCCCTCCATTATCACTACCTTTCCTGAAACCTGCATGAAGTTGTTGCATGATCGTAAGTCTATGCAAGGATTACAAGAGCTGATCACCAGGTGTGCCAAATCCAATGAACTTCAGGTCGTCTGGAAGATAGGAAGACATGTTATACGCACTGGATGAGAGATGAGACTGATAATGCACATTGGTGTCTATGAAATAGATCAAGTCATCCTGGATTTAGGCTCAGATGCAAACTTTCCTAAACAAACCTAGGAGCGTATGGGGATGCCCACACTGTAATGGTCCCCAATTCAATTACGAATGGCCAACCAACAAAAGATCTTACCAATGGGCCGATTGCAAGGAGTGACGGTGGATATCGACGATGTAAGTAGCCAGATCGATTTCGAAGTCATAGAGATTATTGATGACAACAATCCTTACCCTGCACTACTCAGAATTGATTGGGCCACAGACATGAAACGGATCATTAACTTAAAAAGATGCAAGATAACATTCGAAAAGAAGTCACTACAAGTAGTAGTCTCGTTGGACCCAGCGGAAGGGGAATGCTATAAAGAGCCTGTACACAATGAAGGAAGTGACGACAAGCTAGATTGCATTTATCAATTAACAACGCAAGACTTAGATCGAATGCAGTCCATCGATAATAGAAGAACCTCATGGGAACGTGATAGCATCTACACCATGGATTTCGAGGAGGAGACAAAGCAATGGCAGAATCGACTGCAGGCAGTTACGAAACTCAACTACAATATGGTGACCCGGTCAGTACGACACGTAACGACAAAAGAAAGACCCCAACCAGAGGAAAATGGTGCAACCACCGAAGCGCAGCTTGGACCGATCAGTACATTATGCGTAATATAGGAGCAGCCCAGTGTGCTGAAAGACAGGTTGTGCGCACCTGGAGGGGAGTCGCAGAAGTTGGGATATAGGCATCGGTTTCAAGTCAGGATTAGAGGGCATGCACAGTGGCCACGATGGCATAAAGTGGTAGTTTCAAAGATACAGATGCGCATTGGACAACTGACAACCCAACCGAACCTGCACGGAACACGGGGTAACAACGTCGGGAGGAACCATCTCTCTACAGCCCAACTAACCATTACTAGTGTAGCTCACTCCACCAATGACGACGTCCGCAACAGAGTTTAGCAGCTTTGGGCAACCATTCTGCATGGAAAAATACGACTTGATAAGTTGGAAAAACTGGGGCCCGACTCCGCACACGAAGTATGAAGCTGGAAAAAGAAATTGTAGAATTGTAGTTAGAAGTTGCCTACCTGGATTACGGAAATGAATTACCAGAGGAAACCAACGTGGTTGGCTCTCCTACCATGTTATAAGAATTGAGCCCACTAGTGTCATTGCAACTACACCCGAAAGAACAGGGATGCACACACCATAATTCAGTAGTAGAATTGAGGGAATGAATAGGGTGCTCTCAACCCAGGCTAGTCAGGAAATAGAAGACCCGTACTAGGGATTCACCCACCTAACTATCCATCGAAGACCTAGTCCCAGCGCCCCATGTAGTTCAAAGAAGGCACGGGATAACAAACCAAGTTGTTGTAAAGTTGCACGACATAACCACCGCATACATGCAAAAACTGCATCTGCATCCCTGGGGATTCGCTGCCGTGAAGGAAAGATGGAAAGCGACTGTTGCAAGTATTATTTATAAAATAATGACCCATTTAAAGCACTACGAAACTAGTGGTGGGTAATTAAGGCAGAGGAATAACCACCAAAATCACATTTATGAACTACCGCAAGGGTAAGAAGAAAATTTTGAATTTCGAACCATATATAATCAAAGTCAGGGTCACGCCACCACGTCTCACGTCTCTACAAGAAAACCACCCAACATCAACAGCATGATGAGTGACGAAAAATTCAAAAATAGTCCATGGTTTCAGGAATTGCCCAAGTATTACCAAGACACATCCTGAAGGCACAAGATCCTACCACAGACAGGCCGCAAACAGCCATTCCGCAGACCAATGAGCTCCCCAAATCTCCCCAAACGCCGCGAAACAAGAAGGATCCTCAAAGCCCAGACCTAGTAAGAAGGTCACCCCAGCACCTGCAGTCTAGAAAATTCATGATGGAGGAGAAGGCTAAAACTATGATAATTTAAAGCAAGGAAGAAGACGAGGGTCCTCCCACATACGTCAAAAAAGTCCTCCCTAAAGAAGATCCCATATAGCCAGTACGGTGACCCAAGTATGTGCCGCCAAGCAAAAGGAAGGCCAAATTACTTGCAAATATGGATGAAGTTGACTCTGTAATCATCAACCCGTCGCTACCAAAATTTTTGCCTGTGGAAAACTCAGTGGTTGGCTGTGTTGCGACAATGAAGTTGGATGATTGGGACCTTGCAGATATAGTAAAAGTTCCCCATCTAGTGACGGATGAACTATGGATCAAAAGATAGAAGGGATGATGAAAACCCTATAGCCAAAGGCGTGGCTACAAGAGGTGGACAAAGTTGGATTTCTCTGTCTCTTGTCGGTTCCTCACTTTCTCCAACCCCCTTTCACCATGTTGGTCATAAAGCAGTTGCTCTGTTTAGTTCATGAGGAAATATTATGGGTTGGTAAACCCGTCTGTATCACAACAGAACTTGTTCATCAGGTTTCGCACCTCTCTTGCGAGGGGAGAGACCCTTGGGAGATTACTGATAAAGGTAACGATGTCACGATGATAGAACAACTAAAAAAGAAGTACCAGCTCGCCAATGGACGGAGAGGGCATACCATTGATAGTATCTTAGACAACACAGTCTACATTGCCACCCAATTACTGGCAGGGAAAGTCATGAGGAAATGTCATGGCACTGAGGTCCCCACTGTAGTTATTGCTCTTGCTGAGGAATGCGCAACCGGCGTATAGATAAATTGGTCGCAGTTCCTTTGTGAAGAGTTTCAAACCAATTGTCGTGACGTATAGAAGGAAGGCATGAGATTCCATTATGCATGGCTACTCCTATCCATCATGTTGGTCACCACTGACTTACCCGAGGAAATCTAGTTTCCAGTCTTGGATCCGGAATGGCCTGAAGCTGCTCGATATGCTTCCCTTTGGGCGACAAGGGATGTGGAACGAATTCGCAATATCAAAATATTTTGGGTATTAATGGACGCAACTGTGGGTCAGTGGATTAATAAGTTACCCTGCTTAATGGACGAGATATATGAAAGCATGAAGCACATTACCGAATTTAAAGTAGACATGCATCATGTCTACATTAGTGTGCAAAAGGACCCGACCCAAGCATGGACATCACTCTGGGTTATTGCTAGTAATGACGTTATTGATGGGATTGTGGATACTTAGCCAGCAGCCTAGCGTGGACCCTTGGCGGAAGAACGTGACGAAGCCACCATTTGGAAAGAAAAAGGAGGAAGCCAAGCGCACCACATAACAAAAGCGGAATGCACAGTTAGCCGCTCAAGTTAGAGCAACTCGAGATGTGGCACTTGCAGTAGCATGCAAGACCCCACCAGGTGAGGAGACATCGACAAAGAACAAAGGCATTCAGAAGGAAACCACTCAGCTGGTCATGAAAGATACTCCATCCACTACTACGGGGGCTCCTTTAAAGTGCTCAGTGACACCAGAGCAGTCGAAACCATGGAAGAAGGTAAAGGCATCTAAGACAGACAGTGAGATGACCACCCTAACTGAGGGTGACCTGAATGACATTGAAATTTCCATTCGCAAGACCAAACTTGATGTAGTTGATGATGTCATGTTGGAACAACAGATTGTGTTTGGGGAGATCTGTATGCAATTACAAACGTTAGGAATCTACATCGCACCCACTAGTGAAAGTACTGTTACAAAGTGTTCTGGTATGACAGCTACATAACCATTACTAAAGACCCAAGTTGCTTATTCTGTGGCAATTCCAGCAGGCGTGTTGATCATCGACAACGCGGAGGACAAAGCTGTGTTGGGACGGCTTACAGGACTAGAACTCAACATAGCCGCTTTACCACTCGAAAGCTTGCAACAGCTCCATGACAACGCCACGATAAAGTTCCCCACCTGGGAAGGCCATACCAAACAAATCCTCCAAGAGAAAAAAATAAATCTCGAATAGCTGCGCCTCCAAATGGACAAAGTCGTCACACAAAACCATCAAGTGTAGCATATTGTAGCAGAAGCTTGCTCAAGTTCTCCAGAGCTAGAGATTACGGCTGGTCTCCTTATTGAGACCCAAGTTCAGAAGCTGGCTACTAGGTTTCGTAACACTAAGGAGGATGTTGCGCGGATTCATCGAAAGCTTAGTGTGCAGATTGCAGAGTTAAAATTGTAAACTCAGCCGGCGACACCCCCTGAGATCATGGAGAAATGCAAGAACATCCTCACCATCGCCCGCAAAATGCTTACAAGAACAATGAAGGAATGTATGAGACCTGTTCACATAGTCAATTGTCACACTCATGACCCTTCAAGAGGACCCAACCCTTCAGCACTTAGAAACCGAAGCTTGGGAGCTTCAGGAAGCTTATGATAGGATCAAAGGAACCGTGTCGACTGTCGTTATTATGCAGCGCCTGGCTAAGATAAGGGAGGCCCGGGACCTAAAGATCCAAGTTGATGCAGCCCGGTAGAAGGCAGTTGTGATAAAAGATCGTCTCCAGCTATGGCTGGATGAGGCATTTGTAGTCTCGACCACCATCAAGCACAGGGTAGCTCAGATGCAAAGCAAGTACGCCACCATTAATACAGTGCCGCTCGAGACTGATTTGATGGCCACACACATGGAAATGATGCAACGAATGACAAAAGAATTTTATACTAGAACAAGTGAGGCATAGAGGATGCTAACTGCCCTATGCGAGAAGATTACTACGCCAGCCAAGTGACTCAAGATGAGTCACGATGATTATGTTGGGGAACTGTTGGGTAGCGAAAGCCCCGCGCAACAGTTAGAGGGCGCAAAGTCGGATATTTTGGGTAAAGTTAGGATAAATACTCCGCTGAAAGTGTGTTGCGCGAATTATAATAGGTCGAGTCAAAGGGTAGTCTTCCCAAAAATAATGTAGAGAAATGTAAATAGAGTCGACCCACACAGGGATCGCGATCCAAGGAAGGGTATAAATAGAGCAAGGCTCTATGGGTAGAGGCAGTAGAGTTTTGATAGTGAATCTGGAATATGAAATGTAATGGGTTTTTGAAGAAGATAGTCTGAAAGCATTTGTAAGTCCGAGTCGAGGGTTGGGGTAGTAAGTAGAGGCTCTCGAGGTGTGTGCGCAGAGGCCTGGAAAGTCTGCAGCTGTGTGCGCAGAGGCCTGGAAAGTCTACAGTTGTGTGCTCGGACCCTTGCAGCTGAGTACGCAAGGCAGATCTGGATGTATTAAGGATAAAGTGGACATAAATATAATTTTCTTCTAAAATTCTGTGTTTCTTCTGAGCTGTCATAGTATCTATTTAATTTAATCTGTTTATGGTTTGAATGAATGTAAATCTGGGTTCAGTTTAATGTGCAAAGCAGTTGTGTTGGTTAAATGTTTGCTTAAAGACCTTGGTAATTGGTAACCACATCATCTAATAGAATAGCACACTAAAAGAAAGATAAAATCAAGCCAGATCTGTACGAATACCGAGCAGTGCGGAGATGTAAACTAGTGCGCAAAATCTCTAGACCACACCAAGACATCCCTAGGGTGTAGAAACCTGGTTCTAACACCCTCCCTTGCTACCTCGGGTGAGACCTCAATCCACGCTCTGTGGGCTGTTGCCAAAAGGGCCAGTAGCTACAGGATTTGTTTGGCTAAATAACTCTCCCGAACTTGGGCCAGGCCTAAATAAACCAATAGAGGCTATCACTAGTTTGTTTTTAACAATATAAAGTGATTGCAGACTTCAAGGTGAACTTTCACCATGTACACATCCATGCCAAGAAGGACCTGGAGGAAGTATGGTATGAGCTATCATTTTTAGTCATTAATGATGATATTGCACGAGTAGTGAACAACTAGCCAAGTGATTAGCTAACTCCACCAATGGAAGGATCAGAGAAAGAAAAAACAGGCACCAGTCAAGGAGCGACAGTTGTTTCAAGTGCACAGACTGAGAAGTAACCAACCAAGAAGAGAAACAATAAGGGCCAAAATAACATGACTAAGACAGTCACAATCAAGCTAGAGAAGGACACTATGCCTGAGACAGAGCGTGTAGTTGAGAAGGAAGAAGAAGTTATTGAAGGCGGTGATCAGAGTGGTGAAGACCCTTTTGTTGATACTGAGGAGGTATATTCCCCTTTCATCACTAAAAGGTGGAAACAAAATGCTAGGGGAGCATGGAAGAAGAAAAAATTGGATAGATCCGCTTGCACAGAGCCGATGGTCCTCACTGAGGGGGATATCAACGAGATACGAAACATTGTCTGAGCTATGATGGAGGACTTGTGGGGAAACATTAAAGACTAATACAAATCAGTGTTGACAAAGATCCAAGAGGGCCTCAAGAAGCTAGAAGTTCTGGCAAGCATGGTTCAAGCGAGCGTGGGTCAAGTGAGCATGGCACCATTTAGTACCACTACATAAATCACATCCGAGCTCTGGGTTGTGAAACTACTAGGGGTCTCTCTACATTTTGAGACAGTTGAAGACCAAGAGAGTGCGTAGCAGAGGAAAAATCTGAGTCTCAACCTTGTAGTGCTCCCCATTCAAACATTGCATGAGTTACATCAGGGATTCACTGACAAACTAAAGATACAGGAACAATGTACTCTGTTGGTGATTAAAGAAGTTAAATATGATAACCAACAGATGTTCAAGACCAAGAATCAGGCCATCATGGAGCGTGATGAGGTAGTTATGCATAGGTAGAAACTATAAGTAGCCATCACCAAAGCATGCAGTGAGCTATCGAAGCTCCAGATCCAAACATAGGAAACAATAGAAGAGAAGCTTCATAAGCTTGTGAGAATAGTAAAAGACTCCAAGGCACAAGTTGACAAAGTGAAATTTGAGCTGGAAATGCAGATTGCGGAGTTGCAAATAAGGCTACAGCTAGCAACTCCCCAGAGGTTCACGAACAGAGCATAGCAGACATCAAGGTTGTTATGGAAGATATAGAAACTATAGTCAAGGAATGTACTCAGATCTTTAAATACACTATGGAGGTGTGGACCTTGCTGTAGGAGGACTCACATGTGTAGAATATTCAGGCAAAAATCCATGACATGCAGCAAAAATTTGATGAGATCAAAGTGACGACGTGGACCCTAGCACCTACACAACGGTTTTCCCATATCCAAGAGCGAAAGTTTTTGCAAGGAAAAATTGATGAGGTGCGATGAAAAGAGTAGATCATTTAAGCACACATGGGCCATGGAAAAAATTCATCTCTCACATGCAGTGGAAAACAAGTTGAAGAACCTCAAGCAGACACAAAGAACCATCAGTCTGGCAACAGCAACGCCAACAACAGAAAAGCTGGTAGAGGAAGTATGATAGGTCGTCATGCAGTGCACAGAGACACTTTAACCTTTGAAGAATGTATACAGTGGTCTCAAAGCAAATATTTAGGATGTACCAACTGAGTGACTCAAGACAAGTCACGTCTTTGAGTTGGGGGTCTATTGGGTAGGGTCCCACTAGGTCAATTTTTTGTCAAATTGTTGTAAAGAACTCGCACTTTGAGGAGCAGAAAGTGCTTCGCGTAGTGTTTTAGGAGTCATATGGACTTTAGGGCGAGTCAAATCCCCTTTATTTTGTAAAGGGATCGGATTAATTTAAATGTTTTAAGTTTCGCCCATGGTTTGCGGACCATGGTATTGTAAGGGAAAATGATATATAAAGGGTCATCTTAGTAAGTCAAAGGAATTCATTATATTGGATCATTTTGAAGTCTGTATTTTTATGTCTTTGTGTGTTAGAGTGATGGGGAAGGCTCTTGTACCTATGTGCGTAGAGACCTTAGTAAGTTTGCAGTTGTGTGCACAGGCCCCTGCAGCTATGTGCATAGGGTAAGAGGATTGTAGCTGTGAATATCTAAAGTTAATAAAGAATATTTTGAAGGAAAATTTGTGTGCTTATCTTTTGTACTTTATTTAATGCAATTATTGTTTAATTTTGTGTTGTGCAAGTAAAAGATAAATCATAATTGATGTGTGAATTTTGTTACAGTTAATTACAGTTAAGATCCCTTTATTTATGCACAGTAGATAGAGTTTAGATCTGTGAGTAGCCTTTTTGTATGAATAGACCCGATTCAGTATAATACTAAGTAAGATCATATAGTGAAAATATAGATCTAAGACTAAGTCAAGATCCACACTCCATATCCTTCCGGATGTGGAAACCTGGTTCCATCATCCCCCAATATCCCCTCGGGTGAGACTACGGTCTACGCGAGAAGATCGTTGCCGAAAGGGCTAGTTGTATAGGGTTTTGTTGGTTAGCGTAGCTAACTCTGAACTTGGGTTTGAGACCCTTAAGCCAATAGAAGGACATGCCATTATGAAGTGTCCACCTTTTTTCCATGGCTTGTAAGTTATTTTACTCAATTTCATTTGATGACTTGTGGTACTGGAAGGCTAGGGGACGCATTAGATCTTATGCAAGATTTGATATGGTCTCCATTTTAGGTTTAGTCTCTCTATATGGGGTCCCAACACACCAAAGGGATACATTGGCACATGTAGGGTGTGTGTTGAGATCCATGGACCTCCACAGCAGTAGACAACACTCCATGGATCCCAAAATATGTTTAGATATTGCTCGAGATTCACCTATTAGATGAGGAAGATGCACCTGGTTCACCATGCCTTTTCAGCCTCGTAGTTGTACCACGCACTTGGTAGATGACCCAAGAATTGTATGTTGATGTGGCATCACTTATACCATATTTTGGCTTACAGATGGTCTATAGGCATCATTGATCTACTTGAATACCCATGAGG
The DNA here is from genome assembly GCA_000404065.3 of Pinus taeda. Lineage (NCBI taxonomy): Eukaryota > Viridiplantae > Streptophyta > Pinopsida > Pinales > Pinaceae > Pinus > Pinus taeda. The sequence continues at coordinate 26,916 of APFE031115897.1, forward strand.
TTACTTGTGTGCCCTCACACCCATTGGGAGCACCACTATTTTATTATTTGGAGAACAAGGGGCCAATCCCTTATCCACTACCTTTGGAGTCCTATTCATCATTGTGACACTTATGGACTTTACCAGGCTTCTTAAAAGGCCCAACGACATGTATTATTAATCATTCTACCTCTTGAGAGGCTTACTCTTTTGTTTATGAGTTAGCTCGGTGGGCTTGTCACAAATATATTAGTTGTTTTGCACATTATTTTATTCTATGGGCTAATGTAGGCCTAAGTAACTAAATAAAACTCATTAGAACTGTATAAATACAAGTTATGTGAATTCATTTTAGCATCATCACTTGTATTTGGAAACTTTTATCTCTCTAGATATTTTCACTATCCTTCTTGGAGGACAAACTTTTGGAGCATGGAATGAATTTTGATGTTTGGATGATATTCATATGTTTTGGAGCTTCTTGATGGAAATTTTTTGGATGACTAGATATATTCTTATACATGTAAGTACATTTTAATGCTATTCTTTCTTTCTAATTTTTTCACATACATTTTTGTTGGGATTTCACTATAGTAGGTATTATTTGTTGCATCTCCTATGAAAAGTTGTGGAAATTTTGTTTCTGGATAGTGAATGCTTCATGTATGTGCCATGTATAATGAATAAATCTTTCTAGGGATGTTTTACTGAAATTCATCTCGATAAGCCATTTATCTTGCAAAACAAAGTATAAATTCTTTGAAGTTGCTTTTGTTATTGCCATAGTGCCAAGCGACGTTGTCTTTGAGGCCTCCTTGACCTAGAAAATTCGAAGGTCCATAGCCATAATTCTACCTGACTCCATTTCTCCCCAAAGGATTAGGAACTACTCCACCAAAGGTGATCATCTTAAACCTTTCTCATCCAACTCCCTCTCATTTTCTAGGCCTATCCCCTTAGGTCTCCTAAGGCATAATTTATCTTGCAAACCACCCATCAAACAGGTTCGATCTCTTGGACCCTACTACAATGGTGTGTCTCTTAGGTGCCCTCCATTTTTAAGAAACTTCAACAATGGGATCTTGATATATATCAAGCCCTAGCCTTGAGATTGAATCTTGCCCTTGGTTTCCTTAGGGTAGAAGCCTCATTGCGACCCTCACATTGTCTTGCATTAAAAATTACTTCTCTAGTACCTTTCCCCCTCCGAAATAGATCAAGCATATCATTTTTTTTCTAAACCCTACCCCCTTTGACCTACCCCTAGGTCCACTTGGCCCTATGTGATCCCATACACTATTAAGGGTAATTCTTCAAGGATCACTAGGAATCCAAGATTTCACAAGAATTTCAAGGCCTAGGAACCTCCATTATAAGATACATACCCTAAACTTAAACCTTGAAATTTGGATTAAACCCCTCCTTGAGAGATTTAAACCTTGCCTCCAAAGCAAGAAAACCACATATTTGAGCCTCTCTTGTGAAAAGGCTTCTAGGATCAACCCTCACCCTATCATTGATCTATCCATATAGTGGTCCTCATCATAATGGGTCTCCGTCCATCGGTGAAATTTCGTAAAGAGAAGGGAGCCTTAGCCGGGTTGACAATGGGTTATTGATCCATTGTTGCACTTAACCTAGTAGTATCCCTTCAAGGATCCCCCTTTAGGACCCTTACTAGTTTGAGCGGTAACAAAAATCACAAACAAAAGCCTACTCTATTGCTTTGCGAACATTAATTCACAACTTAGAACAAAAATATCCAACATGACATAATAAATCACACACATGAAAATAGTATTTTTCCCGAAGAAAGAAAACTGCTAAAAACCCCAATGCATTCTTGCATTAATTTGATGAATACAGATGTATTACAATTGCTTTTCTCAACTGAGCACAACCTGCAAGTGAATAACCTACATTTCTACTCACTAAGAATATCTGACCCAGACTAAGTCAATTTAAGCCTCTTCTTGAGCTCATATTTCCTTGCATTGTTCCTTGAGAAATCAGGCCCCTATTATTTAGGAATTTCTCCAAAATGGATTGTGCAATTCCTTAGGATGATCATCTAACTGCATGCAACACTTGTACAATCAAGACTAGTCTACAATTGATGTTACACTACCTTGGAATCTCCACCAAGCATGGAGAACTCGATTTCTTTGCATGCACTGTATATTTTGAGCTTATTGATTAGCTAACTAGATGATCACTAAGTTTGATTGAAGTCCCACTGCAAAACTGGTCTTCCACTAGTTCCTCCAAAAGTTGGAACTAGTTTTAACTGAAAACAACCTAGATAACTGACCTTGATTGCTACAAATTAGAAATCACAAATGCTTAACTTAACTCTAACTCCTCCAACTCAAATTTACTGAGTAAAATGGGTGACACAAGCCATGTCACACAAGTTGATTGCATCTAAGTTGTATGTTGATGTGGAAATTCAAATTTTCTCAATTTAATCAAGTAAAAATCAAATTGAAAATTTCTTGAAACATTTTTCAACACTCCCTCTCAGCAAGAAGGGGATTATCAACGACCCCTATCCTGCACCTATGGAATTCGAACTTCCCTCTTGATAAGGCCATTGTCAAAATGTTAGCATCTTGTTCCTCCATTGGAATGTACAGAAGAAAAATTATTTGCCTCTCCACACAATCCCGTAAATGGTGATACTGGAGATCTATATGCCTAGATCGATTATGAAAAACAAGATTCTCAAAGAGCTTGATCCAACTCTAATTATCGCTGTAGATCACAGTTGGATCCATCATCTGACCAAACAATCTAACAAGTATCTTTCTCATCTAGATTACCTCACATGTTGCTTGACTTGCAACCTTGTATTCTTCTTATGTCAAGCTAAGCGCCACAGATATTTGTTTCCTACTATACAGGGAAACTGTTGCGGACCCAACACTTAAAATTCCACCTGATGTACTATTTTGGTCCGATGGACTCCCCACTCAATCTACATCTATGAAGTTGCACAGCTTCACTCCCTTTGTACATATGTACCATAGTCCAAATGGGGTAGTTCCTCTGAGGTACCGTAAAACATGCTTAGCTTCCTTCCAAAATAATTTGGTTGGCCTAACCATAGCTTGGCTTATTTGGTTGACTGCATAGCACATATATATTTGTGTGTTCACAAGATGCATGAGTGAACTCACTAGTTTTTGATTAATGGTAGCATCCACTTCCTCACCTAAAGTGGCATCCTACTTCCTCCAGTTGGTCACTAGAGGTGTCTTCATGGGTTTGCAACCCTCCATGCAGAATCTTTGTAATATCTAATTTTGCATACTTGCCTTGAGAGACAAATAGTTCCCCATCGCCTTTCCATACTTCCAAACTAAGGAAGTAGTGCATGAGACCCATGTCCTTCATTTCAAATTCCCTTGCAAGGAACTTCATGCAATATCTGATCAAATGTTCATCACCAGTTAAAGTCAAATTATCAACACATAAGACAATAATCATAAATTTATCTTGTACCAAAATATGATAAAGGTTTGCATCCACTTCATTTTTGGTGAAGCCCAAACCAGTGAGATAGCTACTGACCCTAGTGTACCAAGCACATGGTGCTTGTTTGAGACTGTACAATGCTCGCTTGAGTCTACACACATGAGAATCTCAATCAAAAGTCTCAAATCCTTCCGGTTGATCAATGTACACCTCCTCCTCAATAAATCCATTGAGGAATGTTGTTTTTACGTCCATCTGGTGGACTTTCCACCCTATCTGCGTAGCCAAAGCAAGAATTGATCTAATGTATGAGTACCTTGCTATAGGAGAAAAAGTTTCCTCATAGTCGATTCCCTCAACTTGAGAGCACCCCTTGGCCACAAATTTTTCCTTATACTTCTCTATGCTTCCATCTACTATCTGCTTAACCTTGAAGATCCATCACAAACCCACAACTAATTTATCTGTTGGACTTGGGACCACTTCCCAAACACTATTCTTTACAATGGATTTGTATTCCTCCACCATTGCATCAACCCATATAGGTTTCTCTACTTCTTCCTCGAAAAAGGATGGATCAGTCTCTACAAGCTTCGTAATTAGAGCCATGTAGCCAGTGTACCAATCAAGTGACCTTCTTTGTCTGTGCAAATTTGAAGGAACACCCACATTCTCCCTCACATCCTACACAGGTCTCTTGGCTTCCCTGGTTCTTTTCCTACTTTCTCTGGATGTTTTTAATTTAGTGGTTGTCTCCACTCTCTACTCCTCAATTTATAGTTGCTCCACAAATTCCTAAGGTTCCTTCTTTGGAGCTAAAAGATCCTCTTTTTGTGGGATCTAAAGCTCCCTCTCAAGAGAGCACCACATCGATTTCTCCTCATCAAAGTTTACATCCCTTAGAACAACTATCATTCTGAGGGATGGCAAGTACATCGCTTTCTCCTCATCAAAGTTTACATCCCTAAGCACAACTATCATTCTGATGGATGGCAAGTACATCGCTTTCTCCTCATCAAATTTTACATCCCTTAGCACAACTATCATTCTAAGGGATGGCAAGTACACACAGTAATTTTTGTGAGTTTCTGGGTAACCCACAAATACCTCCAATTTTGTCGTCAGATCTAGCTTCTTCCTTGATTCTTTGAAGACATGGCAATAAACAGAGTCTCCAAAAATCCTGAAGTACGACATATCTCGATTTCTCCCCAAGAAAGCCTCCTTCGATGTAATTATGCCCAGAATCCAATGAGGACTTTGGTTTTGCAAATAGACTGTTGTGTTGCATACCTTAACCCACAAATGCAGAGGTAGGCCTTGGTCATGCAACATTTTTCTCACTGCTCTCACAATGCTATGATTCTTTCTCTCAACCACTCTACTCTACCATGGGTTGTGGGGTGTTGTCAACTCTCTTCAAATGCCGTATTTCACACATAAATTTTTAAATTCATTCAACATGTACTCACCTCCATTATCGCTCCTAAGAGCCTTCACCTTCTTGCTAGGTTTCTTTCTCAACCATTGTCGTGAATTCTATGAACTTGGAGAATGTCTCATATTTCTTCTACATGAAGAAGATCCAACACTTCCATGATAAGTCATCAATAAAAATGACTAAATATTTGTTTCTAGAAGTGGAGACTTTTGAGAAAGGTCCACTGACATCAAAGTGGATCCTTTTAAGCACTACATGTGCCATTGTGTCCCAATCATGGAATGTGGATTTTGTTTACTTCCCCAAAGTACATCCTTCGCATACATCTTTTTGCTCAATTTTTCCTTTGGCGAGGCATATGGTTATCTACTTCATGATCCTCATGGTGCCATGGTGCAAATGGCCAAGTATTTTGTGCCAAATCTCACTGACATTGTGGCTATGCACCTTCTCTATCGTTGTGCTTACTGTAGTGTCGAAGCATCTAGGGCATCTAAGTTATAATGAGATTATTCTATAGATGATAACAATTTCTGAAGTACTTTTACTTTTCTTATTAGCACAATATTGTCTTATTATTAGTGTGCGTTCTTCTTACTTCATCAAACAGTTACCAAAACAAAAAGACAAGAACACAAGATGTTGGCTCTCTTCTAGGGAAAAACTCTCTCTCTTAGAGAGGAAAACCCTTCTTGCAAAATTTCTCTTATTGAGGCTTCAATTGACAAACGTCAAACCCTAGACCCTTGACAAGTAGATCCTCCAAGCATAAGACACAGTCTTTCTTATTCTGCTTTGCACCTTGATCGCTTCCTTTGCACTTCTTCCGGCAGTTGGTAGCTCTTTTTCCAGAAACTACAGAAACCCTAGGTCTCCTTAGAGACCTCTTCTATGGAGTCTCCTTTTCCTTCTCTACCTCGCTTAGTAATATTTCCTTTCCTTGACACTTGGGCTAGAGAAGGAGACCTTCTATGATAGATATTTCCAAGATGACAAGTTGATCCTCTTACCCTACTATAGATCTGAATTCTTCGCATGTGTGGCTAATCTAGGCTTATAATTGACCTTCTTTTCCTTCTCCCTTCCTTCACTAGAGATGGAGGCCTAATTTGATCCTCTCTTTAGCCCAATAGAGCCCCTTTAAGTTGTTGCACTTTTAGATCTGATATGACTATAGAAATGTCCTTCATTCTTGAACACACGTGTGATAGAAAAGAGCCCTAAAATAGTCCTCCACAATTTGGATTCCTTTCTTCTCTTCTTCGCTTCCCTAAAAGCACCATTCTTGCTCTTTTTCACACCTCTTTCTTGTATGTTCTCTTTGCTGATTTTAGAGATCACTTGATGGTCTAATGTTGAGGTTGTAATTCTCAATATATAGAAGTTTGTTCCTCCTCTTAGGCCGACTTGATCACTTGGTGAGGCCAACTTGACAATTTGTGCATAAAAATTCATTTCTCGAGTTGATTTGAAGAGGAGACTTCTCCTTGATTTGGAGGATCATTCTAAACATATTTCTTTGACTCTAATACATATGCTTACATAGTGTAACATGCCCACATCGGTCTTCAATAATTACATTGACTCTTTTACTTTCCTAGAAGCACTTAAACATGTGCTTAACCTATCAAATGGATAGGAAATCCATTCTTGATAATGACAAAAATAATAATTCTTTTCTTTTGCAAGTACAAAGATCAAAATTACATTTATGAAGACCGAACCTAGTTACACTTTCTTCAACACTCCCTCTTAACTAGGGAAGTGTTCATAAATCATTACAAGGTGATTGGCGATTTTCAATCTGAAGAATTCACATCAGAGAAATCAGATTGGAAATCCATTTGTTATAGAACCATAGTAACCAACATTGTTTCCACAGCAAGGACTTGACTGACAGCTTTATATCTCAATAGATCATAGCACAATGTTAGTGAGACTGTTGAAAAGTGTGCAACAAGAAATGCTTGTTGAGATTGCAACAAGATGATGGAGCTTAGTGGAAAGGAGTCGCCTTCACTAAGTGGGCCCGCAGGCTATTTTTGGCGCAAGTCTATTTTTAGACTATGTCTATTTTTAGACATATGGATCATGGTCTATGAGTTGCAGGATGCTATTTGTGGATGATTGGTCATGTTGGTAAAATAGATGGACTTCTATTTTTAGACATATGGGCGGAGTCTATTTTTAGACTGCCAGGCTAAAAATAGAAAAGTCAAATATTATTATCTCCACAATAATATTTGGACTATAAACTTAATCTTATTCTCTTGGAGCACTTCAGTTCGAGCTATGGATGTGGCACATGCAATTGCATGAAGGAAATATGTGGTTCTTATGGTTAGTTGAATATTTGCATGCATGACTTCAGTTAGAACTCAAGTGAGTTGAGTTTAGTGGACTGGAGGTGCAGTTGATGGAGTTGTGTTCAGTTTAGCTTTGTTAAACTGGTTGTATTTAGTCTAACTGGCGAATAGACTAGAGATGAGTTGGGTGAATTAGTGATTAATTAATTCACAAGTTATTAACTCATAATACAACTAATGAATACATCAGTTAACTCAGTTGCATGTCAGTGCATGTTCAGTTCAGCAGGGACAGGTGTTAGAGAATCAGATTGCTATCAGTTGTGACTATAGTTGTGCACCAGATCTTGCACAAATCAGGGAATTGAGTATGCCAATAAGTTTGCCCACATTGTAGCTTGAAATACGTGATTTAGCCAAGGAAAGACGTGGCTGCCTTGAAATTATCACCAGTTCTTGTGCAGGTATTGAGCAACGGAGGCAGGCAAGCAGCGGAAGAGATTTGAGCCAGTGATTGATTCAAAACTGAGCTGTATTGTGTGTAACAGGTGGAGCTGGTACTGGATTGCTTGTGATAAGCATTGTACTTTGTAATGTTACATGACTCAATCATTAATATACAGATAGTTGGGGTTTTTAGCGAGATGCTTTCCCCGGGATACATACTGTGTTAATGTGTGGATGCTCTTGATGTTTTATTGTTATTGATGCTGCTATATTGATGATCAACGTAGAGGAGCTTATGTATTGTGTATGTTTTCCGCAATAGTACATCATCAGGATAATCTATGTTGAATATGTGTTAAATTATTCAAAATTTCTACAATGAAGACCGAACCTAGTTACACTTTCTTCAACACTCCCTCTTAACTAGGGAAGTGTTCATAAATCATTACAAGGTGATTGGCCATTTTCAATCTGAAGAATTCACATAAGAGAAATCAGATTGGAAATCCATTTGTTATAACACCATAGTAACCAACATTGTTTCCACAGCAAGGACTTGACTGACAGCTTTATATCTCAATAGATCATAGCACAATGTTAGTGAGACCGGTGATTATAGGCACCTTCATTATTGTATCTCAAGGTACATACCCACTCGGGTGTTCACTAAGTATGACCTTCTAGGACTATTCTTATAATGGGTTCCTAGCCCTCAAAGAATATCGATCCTCTTGCCTACTCTTATCTTGGATGCCCTACACATCCTCAAAGAGAATCAAATTCCAGATGATTACCCAATCCTCCAATTTGTCTTTCCATGTGAAGACAAGAATGTTGTGTCTATCTCTCCCTCTCAACTAGGGAAGATATGCCCATTCCTGTGAAGGAATGTACCCAAGCTCCCTCTGACTAGGGACTTGCTCAACCTCCCTCTCAATTAGGGACTTGTTTGAGCTCCTTCTTAACTAGGGGCTCTCCTATACATCAAAAAATTCTTCTTATGGGTCCTTTAGCTGTTTGATCACTTTATTTCCTTGATGTCATGAAATTTAGCCGAGCTTCTTCTTTGTAGGGCATCAGCCATTGATCACTTTCCTTCTTGGTTTGTCATGTCATTCCTTTATTCATGGAAATTGGTCTTCTTGATACATATTTGGAACCTTCGTCATATGGCTACTTCTTCATCATGTTTCTTTTAGGAATTTTTGTCCACCACATGAATGCAGGTTGTACTTGCACTTACAACCCTTGTTCCACTAGCCCTGCATGAACTCATCCAGATATTACTCAAGAAAAATCAAAGCATAGCATTAAATCAAATAGTACCGTACGAGATGGTTTTCCTTCATGACATCTTGTTGGCTTGAAACATCAGAATCCTGCATTTTCACATCTCCAAGGCCTTTCCAGGTGTCAAGGGTCCTTTGATATTTTTCTTCCTTAGTCATAATTTTTGTGCCTTCTTCTGGGAGATGCCTTCAACAAATCTGTCAAATGTTGATTCCTAGTGTCCATGGTGTCGTTTGTATCCCTGATCTCTTTTGTTATGTGCTTCTTCATAGGTTTCTTAGTCAACCTCCTTATACTCCAAATGAGGACATTTCTCATATTGACCTTCATCAGTGTGTGAGACATGTCTTCATGCACATTTTCAATGAAAGAGATCTATACTTTTCTTCTTGATGATGCTTCCAGAGCAATTCCCCAAGCTCATTAACACAGGTAATGACATGACTTAACTGAAAACATAGATGCATACATACCTCATATTATATCTTTCCTTGACCATCTCATCTTCCTTTGGTAGCTTCCTAGATTGAGATTACCTCAAGCCTCTTTGCTTTGCTACATCTTTCCTTGACTGCATATCATCCTTTCTTGAATCCCCATAAGTGGAATTCTTATCGAGACATCTGCTTTTTCTGAAAATCATGAACCTTCTATTGAAGATTCCATCGAAGGACCCTAGTAGTCCTCATCCTACAAATGCACCTTCCTATTGATGATAGTGGTCTTCCAAAATGATTCTTCTTAATCATGATAATTCCTTTATGCCTTGATGAGGTTATCGAATGGCTACTTCCTTCCTACATGAATATCTTTATTTGAGCCATCTCTACATAATGCTCCTATATTCCTGAAAATGTTATTCTCATAAACCATGCATTCTATCCTACTACTACATTTTCCTATGATACCCAAAAAATTCAAAACAAGAATTATGTGAAGAAGTTGATCTCAATCATAGTAGAGATATACTGGGTCCTCCTCCTTATGTGTCTTATCTTCTTCTTTCACTTCTTAGGTAATGTGGGAATTCTTATTGTTTCCTCTTAATGATGTCCTTCTTGAGCTTAGGAAATTCTCTCTTATAGTTTCCATATTCTTAGTAGAAAAAGAATTGGGCTTTGTACATATCTCTTTTACCCTTTCTCTGTGGACCAAACTTTCCAAATTTCCCTTTTCTCTTGGCCGTAGCAACAAATGCCTACTCCTTTGATCCCACGTCATATTTGGATTTGAGTCTAGTCTTGTCAATTTTCCATACCAAAGTTAATTCAATGGGGTGGATTCCTTCTTGGCATATATACTTGATGTGAAGTTACCCCATTCCTCAGGTAATGCATTGAGCACTACAGTTGTCATCTCTCTGTCTGACATAACTTCTCCTAGTTCTTGCAGTTGGCCTCTCATCTCAGAGACCTTCATGAAGTAGGAAGTTATTCCTTCTTCCTTGGATATATTCATTTAATATAATTCATTACACAATGATATCACTTCTCCAGTTGTGCTAACTAAGAATAGCTCCACCAATTTATCATATATTTCTTTAGATGTTTCAAGTTTGGAAACATAAGGAATGAGAGGGTCCTTGATGGATTCTATTAGAATCCTTTGAACCCTTATTTCATCCTTATTATACTTTGCTATGGCTTGATTTTAATCCTTAGCAGGAACAGTGACACTCCCTTTGATGTATTTCAGAAGTTCATTTTCTTTGAGAAGTAGATCAATCCTCTTTTTCCATGCAAGGAAATTAGCAATCCCAACCAATTTGTTGCTTTCCTTGCAAAAAGACATTTTGATATTTTCAGAAGAGGAAATCAAAATACTTAGTGTTTGTGGTGAGGATATATTGTTGCTTCCTTAATGAATGAAGTCTCAGCTTCTTGGATCTTGGAGTTCTTCAAGATGCTTCCTTCAAGGTGCCTTGTGAGAGATTTACTTGTTTATGAAAACTTCTTTGATGTGTAGATATGAGATCTTCAATGATTGGTCTAGATCTGAGCATCTTACTTTGAAGATGATGAGCCTTTGATGTAAACCCTTCCTAGATGAATCTTCTTTTAGATTGTTATACAAGAATAGTGTCCAAACGGATGCTGCTATTCCCTCTAAGATGTGTGGCTATCTTAGAAACAAACAATCAAAGTCTACCATTGATTCCTTTTATGAAAATAGGTGAGAAGAGAACCAAGAGGGCCAACCTGAGTCTTGCACTCAATTCCCTCTTCTTCTTAATAGAGTTTTTCTGCTCGCTCTTTATCTGCTTAGCTTCAAAAGGACCTGTAGAATCACAACAACATACTACTATACAAGAAACAAGGATCTAAATTCATAAATAATGCAGGATCACATGTACATTAACCATATACAAGCATATATAAACAAGTACACCAGGATATGGAAGGAAACAAGAATAGATTTATTCAGATAAAAAGTAGCAAGAGGATTACAACCATGAGCAGCTCTGACCCAGCATCATCCTGCAGCTAAGAAGCCCTTCTTTCACCTCAAGCAAAGCAAAATCACCCAACACTGTGAATGTACACAAGAATACCAACAACACTTCTCTATAGATTACAAAATTCCATCGCCTGGATCTCTGGGATGAGGGATCCATCTATAGATGATTATAGAGAGGTGAGTCATCTTTTGGGATCTTGATTAGTGTCTTCTCTCTGATAGTTCCTACTTCCACTTGGAGAATGAAGATCTCTTACTCATCCCTG
>APFE031115897.1:63742-96044 GCA_000404065.3 Pinus taeda
TATATATATATATATATAGATACATGCTATCTTATGGTTTATTATTGTGTCTAAATGCTTTTGCACAATGTTTGATTTACATGTTGCGTAAATGTTTGTCTAATACATGATTTGCCAATGCATCAATTAACATGTTTAATCTTCTTGGAATATGTTGATATGTAATAAAATCAAAACTTCTTTCCAATAATTTAACACATAAACACAACCTTAAAATCTGATGATCTTTGACGGAATAATGCCCATTGAGTTGGTGGACAACAAGTTGAGAATCCAGATTCATAACCAATGCACGAATATCGAGGTTAATTGCCTCAGTCAGTAATTCAATAACAGTACTATATTCAACGACATTGTTTTTGGTGCAACCCAGACAAACACCTTGAAGGTCTACTAACTCACCATGAGGATCGTAAATCACCCATGCCACAGAGGAAAGATTTTGGGTACTACGGCAGGCACCATCAGTGAAACCAACGTAAGGTGTAGGAAACATATGCAAAAGAAGTAAAAGGACACAATAAGTGGCGATTACGCCTACACACCAAGCCATACAAGCAAACACACACTGAAAACACACACGCTGAAAACACACGTATGTACAAATTAGATGCACGGGATTCATGCATAATTTTTTTTCAGATAAAGCCCGTTTCTAGGCTTATCTAGAGGATTCCTTTCGTAATTGATTAGCTCATAAGCCCCTTTTTGTAAAACACATTTCACAATATAGGGCCCATGCCACATAGCCTCAAATTTTCATGCCCCCAACTTATCATTCGCTTGATCATAGAGCAAGACTAGATCTCCTTCAACAAAAGAATGGGGCTGAACGGTTTGGTTGAAGTGAGTTTTCACTCTCTTCTTATGTGCTTCAATAACTAGAGAGGCTAGTCGACGGGTCTCGTCTAACCGTTCTAGGTAAAGAAAAAGTTCTTATACCAGAGTATTGTTTGGGAGCAATTCGACGGCTAATTTAAGCGAAGGGATTTCACACTCAATTGGAAGAGTGGCCTCCATACCGTAAACTAATTGGAATGGGGTGAACCCGGTGGCATATTTCGTGGAAGTTCGGTAGGCCCATAAGGTGGAAAACAACATCAGATGCCAGTTGGACTTGTGCATGCCAATGGTGCATTGAAGCATCATGACCAACACTTTGCTGACAACTTCTACCTAGCCATTGGCCTGAGGATAATACAGTGTTGAACTATCATGCTGCAAGCCCAACTGGGTCATTAACTCAGTCGTCATATTATTACGGAAATAAGAGTCGTGATCAATGATGATAGCTTGAGGGACTCCGAAACTTGAAATGACATGATTGAATAAAATTTACGCCACTATCTTACCGTCATTGGATAGTGTAGGCATCACCTCAGCCCATTTCGTGAAATAATCAATGGAAACGATAATATACCCACCCCCCACCCCCCGACCGAGCGAGGTTTACAGGTCATATAATCAACGCCCCATTTGGCAAAAGGGCCGACGGTAATGACAAGGTGCAAAGGAGTAGGGGGTGCACGCATCTTCCATTGGTAGATCTAGCACGCATGGCAAGAGCGGATGACAAGAATGCAATCCTTAAAAATAGACGGCGAGAAATAACCAGCATGGAGGATCTTTTGAGTAGTAGCATACCTGAACATATGACCTCTACAGGCGCGAGAGTGGCAGTCTAATACATGATTTGCCAATGCATCAATTAACGTGTTTAATCTTCTTGGAATATGTTGATATGTAATAAAATCAAAACTTCTTTCCAATAATTTAACACATAAATACAACCTTAAAATATGATGATCTTTGATGGAATAATGCCCATTGAGTTGGTGGACAACAAGTTGAGAATCCAGATTCATAACCAATGCACGAATATCGAGGTTAATTGCCTCAGTCAGTAATTCAATAACAGTACTATATTCAGCGACATTTTTTTTGGTGCAACCCAGACAAACACCTTGAAGGTCTACTAACTCACCATGAGGATCGTAAACCACCCATGCCGCAGAGGAAATATTTTGGGTACTACGGCAGGCACCATCAGTGAAACCAACGTAAGGTGTAGGAAAAATATGCAAAAGAAGTAAAAGGACACAATAAGTGGCGATTATGCCTACACACCAAGCCATACAAGCAAACACACATTGAAAACACACACGCTGAAAACACACGTATGTACAAATCAGATGCACGGGATTCATGCATAATATTTTTTCAGATAAAGCCCGTTTCGAGGCTTATCTAGAGGATTCCTTTCGTAATTGATTAGCTCATAAGCCCCTTTTTGTAAAACACATTTCACAATATAGGGCCCATGCCACATAGCCTCAAATTTTCATGCCCCTAACTTATCATTCGCTTGATCATAGAGCAAGACTAGATCTCCTTCAACAAAAGAATGGGGCTGAACGGTTTGGTCGAAGTGAGTTTTCACTCTCTTCTTATGCGCTTCAATAACTAGAGAGGCTAGTCGACGGGTCTCGTCTAACCGTTCTAGGTAAAGAAAAAGTTCTTATACCAGAGTACTGTTTGGGAGCAATTCGACGGCTAATTTAAGCAAAGGGATTTCACACTCAATTGGAAGAGTGGCCTCCATACCGTAAACTAATTGGAACGGGGTGAACCCGGTGGCATATTTCGTGGAAGTTCGGTAGGCCCATAAGGTGGAAAACAACATCAGATGCCAGTTGGACTTGTGCATGCCAATGGTGCATTTAAGCATCGTGACCAACACTTTGCTGACAACGTCTACCTAGCCATTGGCTTGAGGATAATACAGTGTTGAACTATCATGCTGCAAGCCCAACTGGGTCATTAACTCAGTCATCATATGATTACGGAAATAAGAGTCGTGATCAGTGATGATAGCTTGAGGGACTCCGAAACTTGAAATGACATGATTGAATAAAATTTACGCCACTATCTTACCGTCATTGGATAGTGTAGGCATCACCTCAGCCCATTTCGTGAAATAATCAATGGAAACGATAATATACCCACCCCCCCCACCCCCCGGCCGAGCGAGGTTTACAGGTCATATAATCAATGCCCCATTTGGCAAAAGGGCCGACGGTAATGACAAGGTGCAAAGGAGTAGGGGGTGCACGCATCTTCCATTGGTAGATCTAGCATGCATGGCAAGAGTGGACGACAAGAATGCAATCCTTAAAAATAGACGGCGAGAAATAACCAGCATGGAGTATCTTTTGAGTAGTAGCATACCTGAACATATGACCTCCACAGGCGCCAGAGTGGCAGTCATTCAAGACTCGTTCGGCCTTCTCGAATGTCAAACAATGGTGGAGAACAGAGTCAGTGCCGACCCGGTACAGGGCGTCCCCAATAATGTGGTAGGGTTGAGAATGGTGAAAAATACATCGTCGAGCATCCCTAGATAAATCAGAATGAAAGGAGGACGTCTAAAGATAAACAATAATATCCCCATACCAGGGATAGAGGGTGCTAATCAAAAATAGAGACTCGTCTGGAATATGGTCCTCTGATCGAGAGGGTGCAGTCATAGATGGTAGGGAGCAGAGCGACTCAGCAAAAATGAGGGATTTATTAGACTTGGCTGTAGTGAACTCCAAGTAAAACTCTTTAAGGATAACAATCCATTTTGAGTATTTGTCCCCCAGTAACTGACGTGACAAAATGTATGTCATTGGGCTGCAATTGGAAATCATCGTCGTGGTGCACAACAATATATAGTGACGGAAACATTGGACAGCATGAACAGCGGCCAAGGCCAACTTCTCAACATAGGCATATCGAGTTTTCATATCGAGGAGATTGCGGCTGAGATAGTAGACAACTTGCTCAGTACCATCTTTGTCGTCTTGGACCAAAACCATGCTGATAGTGGTATCAGCTGCGGCTAAATAAAGAGTGTAGTCACGGTGATAATTCGGTGGATGTAACAATGGAGCAGAAACAAGGAGCACCTTGAGCTACTCAAATGACTCTTGTGCAATGGTATCCTAAACAAAAGGGGTATCCCGTTTTCATAGCCACGTATAGCCTTTAGCTACTTCAACATAGTTTGGAATGCAACGTCGTAAAAAATTTGCTTTACCCTACAAACTCCACAGTTGTTGCAAAGAAGCAGGGGGAGGAAGATTCAAGATGGCTTCAACCTTAAGGGGATCCAAGCGGATGCCATCTCTGGAGACGACAAACCCAAGAAGTCTATCGGATTCAACGCAGAAGACACATTTATGCGGATTAAGGAAAATACGATAGTGTCGACAACGAAGAAATATTTCATGAAGGTGTTTTGGATGGTCTGAGCACTTCACTGAATGAGCCAGAAGGTCATCCAGGTAAGGTTGTACAATGTGCCAGATATCGTGGAACACATAAGACATTGCACACTAGAAGATAGCACTGGCATTTTTTGGACTGAAAGGGAGTTTCTTGTAGGCGAAAATACCCCACGAACAGATAAAGGTGGTCTTGTGTTGATCTGTGGGTGATATATTGATCTGGTTGTAACCAGAGAAACTGTCCATGAGTGAATAAATTTCGCTCCCAGCACACTCATCAATGAGTTGGTCAATGAAAGGTGTGGGGAAATTATCTTTGGGACAGGCACGATTGATGTCGCGATAATCAAACATACCCTAATAGTGCCCTGTTTCTTGGTTACAGGGACAATATTAAAAACCCAATCTGTACGTGGGATAGGGTAAATAAAACCAGCTTTAAGAAGGTTTTCAACTTCTGCTTTGATAGCTGTAGCCTTTCAGGGGTGCACGAGGCATAAATGCTGTCGAACAAGTTTAGAACCCGGGTACGTAGGTATTTCATGCACCATGATGCTAGGATCGATGTCGGGCATCTCTTCATACGACCAAGCAAAATCATCACAAAATTCTCGAAAAAGGTCAGTATAAAGTTGAATTTCCTCGGGAGTGCAGGTGACTTTAATGTGAATATGTTGGATAACCCCTGGATTAACAGAGATGTCGATAGGTTGAGTTTGCATGATGCTCCCCATGTTTCCTTCAGAGAAAACTTGATGAATTTGTATAGGCGTCTGAAGGGGTTGAGAAGGGAAAATGGAAGCAAATCGATCAATACAAGTAAGTGTAGCCCCATGGGTGGGGAGAAACGAGGAACGATGATGATGATTAGACCAGGGGGGTTCCTCAGAAGACATAGTCTCAATAATCACTTCATCTGAAGGAAAAACTTCCTTTAATGGATCCAAAGAAGTGCCATCTCTTAGCCAAGGGGATTGAACGTATGAGTCGAGAGCCCTACTCGAAGGAGTAGGTTCAGAAACTGAAGCTGATGCAGAAACAATTTCGACATAACTGAGCTCGACAGGACTCAACGGCATAACATCACCCCAAGATTCTATTTGATCAGTCAGGGGAAGAATCCACGGATCGGAACGAACAGAAATCATATTGACGAGAGCGACATTTGGAGGTGGGAGTGAAAAGATGCCCATAAGGGCAGGATCTTTAAAGAGACCAGCACCCACACTCTCATACAGAACTTACGTATGCTCCACAAAAGGCATGTTGCCATTGGAAGAAGAGGAGGCGAAGAAGTACAGCTGGTCTATGGTGACAATCTTCCCTTGATGGGGAAAACGAAGGACACGAAATAAAGATGAGACCACAGCTCGCATGGCATAGGTCCAGCTTCATCCTAAAATGAGGTTGTATGTCAAATTCGTATCAACAACTTCGACCTCCACTTCGACCATCTTCCCTTCCAGCGTAATAGGCAGAAATGGGAGAATACCGTAAGGGCGAGAATCTCTCCCATCGAAGGATTCCAAGGTATTGGGAGACTGGCTCAAGGTGGGAGAACCAATAGCCTTCCAACAAGTAATAAACATAATGCAAGTAGAAGCGCCTTCATCAATAACAGTTCAGTGAATAGTCTTAGAATTGATGATGACTTGAAGAAGAAAGGCTATTTGGTGAGGCAGCCTTGGTACATGACTTTCTAGATCAAAAGTGATCAATTCCGAGTTAGCAGGGTCAATGTCATCGATGGTCGATAGCAATGACTTCCTCTGCAAGGGACAACTCTAGAGGACCTCTAATGCGGACATAGCTGACGGAGCTTGGGCTAATTCCTCAACGATGCTATAATTTTGAGAAGCATGAGCATTAGGGTTGTAAGAAGACTTCTGAAGCACTCCTTTAGGAGTAGGTCGAATAACCGTCTCAATACTAGGTCGCTCAATATGGAGTGGACCTGAACTAGACAGAGGAACATTAGAGGGGACCTCAGTTTCCTTCCCAGTGGGCGGAGAATATTCTTTTGACCATGTACTAATATGGACGGGAACTGTCCCAACCATTAAAACTTGAGAGCCAAATGGGAAAGAGGATTGAGATGGATCAGCCACCATTTCAATCTGTTGCGAGGGAAAAGGCTCTTTGAGCACAGTAGGAGTCCTAGGGGCACCTTTTAACAAATGACTAACTTCAGACCATCTCGGACAGTCTTTAGTATAGTGATCCTCGTCAAAAATAAGACAAGGATACTTAGGTTTGTGTTTGGCACGTTCCTCAACTGGAGGCTTAGGGGGATCCTGCTTCGGTTGATCAGCTTTATTCTTCCCTTTTCCCTTCTTCTTACCTTTCGAGTATTTATCCACCATGGTGGACTGAACGGCATTAACCTCAGAATTTTTACCAGCATTAGATGAAGCCTAGGAAGCATTTTCATTTGGAACATTAGATTTTTGCTTCGCAGGGTTGGCAGGAGCTTTTCAAGAGGACACGTTAACGGAACCTATGACACCATCAACAGATGGTGTTAACGAGGCTTTGGGAGTTCTTGATCGCGGAGGATCTAGCAAAATATCATATAACATACCAGACTGGGAGTAAACCAGGTCGAGGTACTGAGCACGCGCAATGGCCTGCTCATCAGTTACACACGCCCCCATAGCAATGTCCCGAGCTATCGGACCGATAAACGAGGTTGTAAACTAGTCGGTCAGAAGCTAATCAGCGATCCAGAACTTAATTAAGTGACGATGCCAACTCCATTCATGAATGTGATCAGAGATATGCATAGTCATGTTCTGTTTCAAAGATGTTAGGAGGTGTGTGCCCATTTCATATTGAATTGACAACTGAAAATGAGTTAAAAATGCCATAGCTAGTGAGTTAAAGTCCTGAAAAGTTCCACAAGCTAACTCGATATACCGTTTTGCAGCAAAGCCAGTGAGAGTCCGTTGAAACAGGCATAGCCGGATCGAATCATCAAGCCATGAATTCGATGAACACGATAGGTGATAGGTCATGACATGAGCTTGGGGATCTTCTCCAGCTTTACCCTCAAATTTGGGACAATCGTCGGGGATCTTAGTTGGAACTGGTGGCCAATACGGATTATGAAGAATAGGATCATTAGTCAATTTGGACATGTCCGGTAATTCCAACGTCGCCAAAAAGGGTAATTGAGGGTTGAAGGACATCTGAGGCCGCGGATAAGAAACAGCTCTAGAGTTCCACCCTGTTCTCGATTTCCCCCATTGATTTTGTCCGTAAGGGTTATAGCTTTAACTGGATGGTTGACCTTGGATTTGACCCCCTACATTCCACTGATTAGCAAGCTGACCCATAGGAGCAACGTATGGCTGCTGAAAATTCTGATAAGGATTAACGTGTGGTTGTTGATAATTTTGGTATGGGGCAAATTGAGTTTGCCCTTGGGGCTGCTGAAAACTATAAAGCGGTTGGGCTCCAAACTGGGCCTGGGAGCTAGGCTACGCTTGATAAACAGGTTGGTTTTGGGGCCTAACTTGAGTTTGAATACCAGATTGGGTCTGGAGCCCAGTCTGAGGCTGA
Source organism: Pinus taeda (assembly GCA_000404065.3). Taxonomy (NCBI): domain Eukaryota; kingdom Viridiplantae; phylum Streptophyta; class Pinopsida; order Pinales; family Pinaceae; genus Pinus; species Pinus taeda. The sequence goes on from APFE031115897.1 coordinate 71,575, forward strand.
AAACCGGGTGGGGTTTGAGAAAAAATAAGCGTTTGAGCGCCCGGTTGAGTAGTCCCAGATGGATGTCCTTAGGAGAGTTGAGGCTGAGTCATTTGGCTAGAAGGTGGTCCTGGTTGAGATTGAGGTTGGCCCATTTGCCCAGAAGGTTGAACTTTCTAGGTAGTGGGTTGACCTTGCACAATCGAGGGTTGCCCTGACTAACCAGATGGCTAAGTAGACTGAACAATTGGTTGGCCTAGTTGGATTTGAGGCTGACCAATTTTCCCAGATGGTTGACTAGGCTGGACAGTGGGTTGGCCTTGTTGAACGTAAGGTTGACTGACTTGCCCAGAAGGGTAACCTTGTTGGAGACCAAGTTTACCTTGTTGTATATAAGGTTGTCTCGGATTATCGGAAGGTTGCCCAAAGTAGGTAAAAGATGAACCACCAAAGGCTGAAGGTTGTCCTTGGGAGGGTTGTCCTTGTGGGCTACCAGGTTGCCCTGGATAAGGCTCTCTGTAGTACGGCTGTCCATGAGATGGCTACCTCTAAGACAGTTGAATTTGATAGGGTGGTCCTTGAAAATTTGAAGGTTGTGCTTGGCCACTATGGTAAGTGGTGGTACCCCAGGTAACAGATAATGGAACCGAGACCTCAACCGCATGTTGAGATGGCATAAGTCTGGGGTGATAAATATGAGCTCCTTGGGAATCATAATAATGAAACGAATTTTATGGATCTGAATTCTAAAGAGCTTGAAGATATTGATCATATGCCCCCCCCGTTAGAATAGAACCAGAAGAAGGTGGGGCACTTAGTGTAGGATTAACAACTCCCGCCATTGGATCACTATTTGCAGGACTAGCTAAAGGTCCAGCAACAATAGTCACTATTGAAGAAGCAGTGACAGCACTAACAACAGGGATTGAAGAAGCCACACAAACGGTTGGAATAGTCAGAACAGATGTGACAGTCACATTGAGAATCTGGGGTGTAAAAGGCTCCGAAGTCGGAGCGATAGTACGAGACCATATGGAACTCGAAAGGGAGATCTAGAACCAATCATATCCACCAAATCATTATAGTGTAAGGGCAACAAGATGCCAAGGGAGGTGACACGGAAGGGAAAAGTTTCCGTAGACATAGAGATTTCACCTCCTGCCACAAAGGATTCTTCACCGGAGACGGGGGTCATCTCATCCATGTCTGAGGAAGACATCGGGACCGAAACACCAGAAGGAGTAATGGGAAAGTCTTCTTCGAAAGACTCTCAAATAGGGTTCCAACGAATATCATAAGACTTGTCTTCCGGAGTGCGAGAGTTAAGCGGTTGGATACTCAAAATAACAGGAAGTGTATCACTAGCAATCAGTACCTTGGGACTGATAGAAGATGGAGACCCTTAGTCACTTGGAACGGGAGATGGGATCGGTGATTTCACCAGGATGATTTAATTCAAAATCCTAGGAAAAATAATGAGTAAGGAAAGAAACCTACACAAACTAAAACGCAAACAAGATCTAACAAGGTAAATGTGAACGTGGTCAAATAAATTTTAAGACACGGGAATAGAACTTGACATTTTCATCTTTAGAGAGTCGAGAAAAGGACGAAAAGATGACTCTAGTCACCTTCAAATATTTAATGAGCCTGAAAGGACAAGTACTCAGATGGACCTGTTCTTTTAGGGAGTCCAAAAAGGAACGAAAGTGACTACTCTAGAGAACCAGGCAAAAAGTTTACCAAACATCCCGTAAAACTACATATACACCTTGGCAATCATATGAAAACCAAGGACTTTCCATACAACAGTAAATCTTCCTGAATGTTGTGTTTGGTGTGTTACAGTTTGCAAGATAGAAAACACAGCTTCCTAAGGGTCAAGGATGATAACTTAGTGGGGTCTCCCAACATATACTCGACGGTACTGGGAGCGCAAGCCCGTGCTAGCAGCTATTGGATCATAGAAGGAGAAATCACCCAACCTTAAGTGAAAGAAATAGTGACTAGGTTTAACGACGCCAGAGCACTTCTCTAGCCTAGACCTCTAAATAATGTGTGTTATGTTCCAATGCATTGTTAGGTTTATTCAGTTCATTTTAGAGTTGATTTTGAATTATGTTTCAATTTCCAGGCCTTACCATATGTATATTAAAACCTAGGATGCAAGCTAGAATGAATAACGCATTTTTCACTTCGATGAGCTCCTACTTACAGAAGGGTAGAGAGATCATTCCGAAACCAAGACAAAACCAAGACCAACAAATGCAGTCACTCAAGAAACACAATGTATAAACACATCAATCCCTACAGTGCATTTATACTACTAATGAGAGATTTAAAATTTGCCTTCTAATTTTTCAAACATGAAAACTTGGAATGCAAAATGTAATTTCACTTTCACACACTAATGAATGCAATTTTTTTATTTTGATAACTTTGAATTTTAAGGGAACAAACAAGCAAGCATGAAACCAATTGATCTAAACAATTGTATCTATGTCCGGTAGTGAAACAATCGAATCAATATGGGAATTGGTTCAATAAGTAACACTAAACATCAATCAGCAAGAACAAGTGATGGAAAAAACCTCAAGCAAACCACCAGGAAGGTTGCGGATGAATCTTTTGAACAGACAAGTAACCAAGCTAAATAATTCAAAACTTGAACAATCAGGTCACAAAGCCAAAAATACACGATTCACTTCAACGAAACCAAAAAGTAAGCACCTTAACTAAAGGCACTTAAAACAGAGTAATGGATAAGAGAAAGACAACAAGGGGTTAACCAAACTGATGAATTCATGAGGCAGAATTGAAATAAACAATTCTATAGGAATCGTCGCGGGTATAACACAAGCAACTAGTGCCAATCAGACACTAGTCGTAGCAACAGAGCGATGTCGTCGCTAAAGTACACGTCTTTCAAGTGACGGACCGATTCCAGGAATCATCGCAACTGTGTGACAGGATTCAACGATGCACAGACTTCCAACACTGAGATAGCGCGACATCGGCGTGGCTGTTTAGCTTTTTTCATCGACAAATTTAAAAACAATAAAAGGCAAACGAAAAATCGCAAACAAAAGCCAGTCTATCCTGACAGGCAATAAAGGGATTTCCCAGATTGACCCCAGGTAACCCAAAAGACTGATGGTTCAATCCTAAGATCCAAAAGAGACTAACTCAAAATCAAGCAAAATCAAACAAGAGAAAAACATAGGATGGACTCCCCAGCAAAGTCGCCAACTTGTGATGTAGGAAAGTGTTCCCTCTGCAGACAGAGGCAACCCCTCTAGCCCTAGAGTGGGTCTAGTCACAACAAAGACAAATCAATAATTGATTTCCTTAAATAGTCATCTTTGGAGGCCTACCTCAACCGATGGTCAATGAAGTTTCACTGCACTACTCCAGCTTCTACTTCCTTCTCCTCAACGAGTGATTAACCTGAAACAACACAAAGGAAAAACAACAAAGCACATAACTGGGAAACAATAATGGTTTGTTTACTCATAAAGTCAAGAAGTCATGAGCTATCAAGTAAATTACATACAAGACATAGAAAAAAATCATTGATTGTATTAATAATGAATCAAGAGCAAGCTTACAGCCAAGTCTTGACGTCGCGAGCCTTCTCAGAGGGTCCAGCCAGTGTGTTTCTCAAGCATTCACTCTTCAAGGATGAATCTCCCAATATACAATGTCTCTCTCTTTCACTCATAAGATTTAACACAAAGTTAATGTTGGCATTATGTTTCAAGTGTTGTCCTTGATGGCAACTCACTCAGAGGTTGGTACAGGTGCTCAGAGGATGGTACAGGTGATGGCAACTTAATCAGAGGACAGATCTCAGTACAGCAGGACAAGAAAGAGATATACGCAGGTTTATCAAAGAGAACCCGCGTATACACGCAGGTTTGCTTCAGTAAAAGCGCGTATATGTGGAAAACGTATCTTTGGTCCGTGGCGGTTATTCCTTGGAAGTTGTGCCTATGGTTTTGGACCATGGCGTCTCGACGAACGTGTTGATCTCTAGTTTCAAAGTTGATGGTATTGGTTTGTTATGGTTTTGGACCATGGTATTGAGCAAGGCCTAAGGCTATATAAGGAGAAGATCATTAGGCCAAGAGAGGTGAATAGAGTGAGCATTGGGTGTCTGACGAAGTGAGAGGATCTGGTACTGCTGGTTGTCTGTTCAGGAAGTTTGGCAAGGGTCGGATCTGACAGCGGAGGCATAAGTAATCATTTCTAGATCTGTACGCGGGTTTCCTTTGGAGAAAGTGCGTATACACGCGGTTTCGGTAAAGCGCAGTAGCGTATGCATGATAAAGTTTGATATCTCAGGTTGCTGCTGATTCTGGTGGTGGTTACAGAGTTCTGGTCTCTGGTTTGGGTTCTGTGTTCTTAATGACAGGGTTTCAGTGATTCAGTATTGGGTTGTTTAATGAATTATGATGCAAGCTTAAGTTGATGATTGTATTGCAGTAATGTTTGTTTTGTACTCTTGGATCCAGTCTGAAAATTGATGAAACGTGGTCCCTGAAAATTGTAGGGTCAGCACCTACGTACTAGTAAATGGATCAGCTAGTACAAGAGCTAAGGGGGTTGTAGCTCCCTTCCAGAAGTAGTTGGAAAACAAGAGAGGGTTGTAGCCCTCTGCAGTTTGTAGCCTGCATACTGGTAAAGGAATGCACCAGTACATTGTAAAAGAAGTTTCTCATTAAAGAAGAAAGAAACGAATTGCAGCAGGTGGTTTTCACCCACATTGGGTTTCCACCTTATATCATGGTGTTCATGTGTGTGGCTCTTGTGTGATGTCCTGTTCTGTTTACTGCACATGATTACTGTTAATATGCTTAATAATGTTCTGATGCATTCACTGAAGATTAAGCTAACTGAATTATAAGATCTCTGGGTATACGCTATTTGCTTTAGACACAGTCGCGTGTATACGCCGGTTCACTTCATTGAAGTAGTGTATATGAATCTGAGTATGAAATTGAAAAGTTTTATCTGATCTGATAATACTGATTCACCCCCCCTCTCAGTATTATTTCCAACAGTTAAGGGCACTCCACAACTTTCCACAAGCTATCAACAATTCCACACTTGTCACACCCACACCAGCTATCTATCAAACTCAAAAGCACTAGCAGCACTGTCCAACCAAAAGAACTAGCAGATCATAGCAAAGGTGACTGCTTTAATAGGAGAAGGAGTCTCCATGAAATGTGGAAGGAGGAGCTCATCCTCAAGGAAGGTAGCACAAATGACAGAACTACCATACCAGGAGGGGAAGGCGACCCAATCTATGCCAACAACCAGGTCTAGAGACATCTAGAAGGCTGACTGTTGAAATGAATTCGCCCAATCTGGTTCTTCGTGGGCCACAAACCAATTCTTTGTGACGACATCGTGGGGATACTATGCATGTGGACCCACCTTCGCTGGATACAACTCATAACTTCGCACCGGGTCTATAAATCCGGTCTTCGCGGGAAATAGATGTACACCTGCGACAAAGTCATAATGAGACCATTATGGACATGGTAACGTCACGTATATTAAGGCTTTACTCGCGATGAGGCAAAAACTTAGGGAATGAGGGTCAATTTGAGCAGCATAGAGCATTTTCTTAATCTCCTTATATCATTGGGAGGATATGAACATGCTAATTTGACACAAGACACAGCAGAAGGACTGAAATGAGGACAGTGACAAATTACTATGTAACACACTTCTTCTGGCAACTGGTAGCTCTTTTTTTGGCAACTGCAGAAACCATAGGTCTCCTTAGAAACCTCTTCTTTGGCATCTCCCTTTCCTTCTCTACCTTGCTTAGAAAACTTTCCTTTCCTTAACAATTATGCTAGAGAATGAGACCTTCCTTTAGAGATATTTCCAAGATGAGAGGTTGATCCTCTTACCCTACTGTAGATCTAAATTCTTCGCACGTGTGGCTGACCTAGGCTTTTAATGACCTCCATTTTCTTCTCCCTTCCTTCGCTGGAGATGGAACTTACTTCACTAGAGATGAAGGCCTATTTTGAGCCTCTCTTTAACCCAATTGAGCCCCTTTAAGTTGCTTAAATTCTAGATCTCATATTACCGCAGCAATATCCTTCCTTCTTCGCATGTGTGACAGATTAGAGCCCTAAAACAATCCTTGGATTTCTTTCTTCTCTTCTTTGTTTCTCTAGAAGCACCCTTATTTCTTTTTTTGGCACCTCTTTCTTGCCTCTTCTCTTTGTTGATTTCAGATATCACTTGATGGTCTAATGATGAGGTCGTACTTCTCTATATATAGGAGTATGTCCCTCCTTTTAGGCCGACTTGATCACTTGGTGAGGCCGACTTAATATTTGTGCATAAAAATTCATTTCTTGAGCGGACTTGAAGAGGAGACTTGTCTTTGCTTTGGAGGATCATTCTAAACATATTTCTTTAACTCTAATACATACGTTTACATAGTGTAACATGCCCACATGGGTCTTCAATAATTACATTGACTCTTTGACTTTCCTAGAAGCACTTAAACATGTGCTTGACCTATCAAATGGACAATAAATACATTCTTGATAATGACAAAAATACTATTTTTTTTTCTTTTACAAGTACAAAGATCAAAATTATTTTTATGAAGACCAAACCTAGTTACACTTTCTTCAACATGAAGCACAGTCCTCTACATCTAGCTTATACATGTTCTTCACATGAACCCCAATCTGCTTCACATGTCCCATGGCCGTGTCTTAGGAATTCCTTTCCTTTGTTGAAGGTCACATCATGACCATGGTCTTCCAAAACTACAACGGAGATGAGATATTTATTTAGGCTCGAAACAAACATGACATCCTTGAGCCTGAGGGGGAAGCCTGACTCCCTCTGAAAGGTGACTGTACCAATCCCATTCATGTCATACCTTCTGTCGCCTCCCATCTCGATGTGCATCTGAAAGTCTTTTTCCTCCAGGTCATTGAAAAGATATCTACACCCTATCATGTGGAACAATGCACTTGAGTCCAAGTACCACACGCTCCCTATCATTGTGTTGGTCATGCAATCAATAAGGGTAAAGTCAAGCTCGAATTGTGAAGCCAAGGCTTCACCTACTACTCTTCTTGAGGTCTTCTTTCTTTCCTTTTTGTGTGGACACTTTGTGGCATAGTGTCTGAATTCGTGACAATGGAAGCATTTAATTTTGGACAAATCTTTCTTCTTGCCCCCTTGGCTAGATTTTGATTTGGATTGAGATTTATTACCTTTTCCATTCTTTGCCTTTCCAGCCAATGCAAAGTTTTCTTCATCCTCACACTTAGATGAAGTCACATCTCTGGAATTCCTCTTTATTTCCTCATGTACCAAATCAGACTATAATCACTCCTAGTTTGGTAGTTTATCCCTCCCATTCATCGAATCTTGATAGATATGATAACTCTTGGTAAGGCCTAGAAGGGTTAGGCTTACCAGGTATCCTTCAGGGAAATTAACACTGACCCTACCAAGTTCATCACAACATTGTGTGAACTTTCTCAAATATTGTGGAATAGTTTCATTCTTCTGCATATTGATACTTCGAATTTTATCCTTGAGTGTCACTATTATTATAGAACAATTGTGTTAGTGCTTTCCATATTGCGAACAAAGTTTTTTTCTGGAGATTTGAGAAAATGTGACCCCATATTCCCTCCAAGATTATTTTCCTCACTTTGGCTACATTTTTATTCCACATGAAAGGTTTTGGGCATTAGAATCTGGTGGTTTTGCAACATTTGTCTTGATGTATTCTAGCAAACCATTATCATCCAATACATCCTCCATGTGATCCTTCCATGCAACAAAATTAGAGGTGCCTTCCAAGGCATACTCTAGCCTTAGTCCATTGAAGGTCATCTTCTCAGCTCTAAAGAAATCCTACTACACTGAGCTCAAAAATCGATCCTCTTGGGAAACACTTCAAAATTCTTATTCTAATGTGAATCCTTCTCTGATACCATGTAGAAATTATGATGTATATTTGCAATTGCTTATGAATTTTTAACCAAAATCACAAGACACAAACCTACTCTACTGCTCTGTGTACATTAATTCACAATTTAGAACAAAAATCTCAAACATTCAATAAGAAATCAGACACATGCAAATAGTATTTTTCCCGACGAAGTAAAACTGCTAAAAACCCCAATGTCTACTTGCATTAATATGATGAATAGAGATGTATTACAATTTCTTTGCTTAACTTAGTGCAGCTTGCAAGTACATAACCTATCTCTCTACTCACTCAGAAGCTCTAACCCATACTTAGTCAAATTTTGTCTCTACTTGACATCTTGTTTTCTTGTGTTGTTCCTAGATAAATTAGGCCCCTATTGCTTAGGAATTTCTCCAAAATGGATTGTGAAATTCCTTAGATTGAACATCTAACTACATGCAACACATGTACACTCAATACTAGTCTACAATTGATGTTACACTACCTTGGAATCTCCACCAAGCCTGGGGAACTCAAATTCTCTAGATGCACTAGATATTTTGGGTTGATTGATCAGTTAACTGGATGATGACTGAGTTTGACTGAAGTCCCACTGCACAACTGACCTTCCACTAGTTCCTCCAAAAGTTGGAACTAGTTTAACTAAAAACAACTTGAGATCACTGATCTTGATTGCTACAAATTAGCAATCACACATGCTTAACTGAACTCTAACTCCTCCAACTCGAATTTCCTGAGTAAACTAGGTGACACAAGCTATGTTAAACAATTAAAATACATCCAAGTTGTCTGTTGATGTGGAATTTCAAATTTTCTCAATTTAATAAAGGCAAAATCAAATTGAGAATTTCTTGTTGCATTTTTCAACAAACTAGGCATACGAATTGTCTTCAAGTCTAGGAAAATAATTAAAGCATTGTCCTAAGCATTCAGAGTTATACTTGTATAGACTTCTTGGCTTATGTAGGCATACCTTTTAGTTCATTGTTTTAGTCCTAATTATATTCCTTTGCCAATTCTCACTATTTTCAGTCCTCAAACTGTAGCATATTTTTATTGTTGTAGCAATAATTGTGATCTCAAGATCTTTGTTATGAGAATATATCTTATAGCTACCCAAACTAGTACTTAATTATTGTAAAAACAACTTTACTTCACTATTGTAGTAAATGACTTTAGTATTGACCTTACTCAATCTTAATTGTAGCATACTATATGTATATGGGAAAACTATACTTCAAACTGTTGATGACTCTGATTGCTTTATTTTTCATAATAATGAAAATACCTTGCAATTATTGCTAAATGAATTGTTTTCTTTGCAGCACTGTTGTAACTTCATACATCAATCAAATGTTTCTAACAAGCAATGGTACTTCAACAAAATTGAAATTCAATCATTGACTTAGTGCATTTAATCCTTGAATTTGGTCACTAATACACAATGATGTTATTGCCACTACCTTATGGTAGGAATAAAATGTCATATATTGACAAGGATACCTCTATTTTTTGCAATAAGATCTAAAGGTCACAAGGTATAATAGAGTTGGCAGGCCTTTAAATTTTCATTTCCCTTGACTCACTTTAAGATCTAAATTTTGATTCCCTAATAGGATTGTAGGTACATGTGACTTAATGAACTAATCACACACACACACACACAGATATACCAAGTCACTTAAATTTGATTCCCTTACTATCAGTCTTTACTATACTAGTTCCTTTACCAGTTTCAATGTTACCAAACGTAATACAAGGTTCATATCTTCAAGGTACTAATTAGACTGCAAAGATATGAGAGTAGATTATCGTCCCTTCACTGTTTTAAGGTTCTAAAATAAGTTACTAGGTTTGTAAGGCCAATATTTTCAAAGGAGATTTATTCTTGCAATAAAAACACACCTAAACGAATTCCCAATGAATCCAATCCAAACAAAATATGAATATAAACACTCATTTTTCAGGAGGCCTAAGTCTAGACCTATGATGAAGATGGCCTTCAAACAAATCCCCTATGCCAAAACAAAACAAGGAGGAGGGTCGAAATTCATAATAAAAATACTTGAAATATTGAATCTTGAAATGGTTCGGACCTGTAGAATGTGTGCCTTAATGAGGGTTGAAATCAAGAGACATACCAACAAATCTCTGTACTAGGCAATGACTCAGAATATTCAAAGAATTAACTTTGTTTTCACGCAAAAGATAAGAGAAGATACTTTCCCAACGAGTTCCCAAGAACAAACAAAAGACAAACACTAGAAAACCTAACCCGTATCTATTGATCCCTATGTTTTCTCCTCAAAGGGTTGAAAGTTAATATCTTGTTTTCTTATAATCATACTTTTTCAAGTGCATACATGTGAAGGGACATACACTTCCTTTTATAAACTTAGACAAGACATTGGAGGTATTTTAATATATCCAACAAATTTTATTTTGTAGCGAGGGTTGAACTTGTATTTAGGAGTGAATTCTTAAGCTTAATTTGATTTCTAATCTTCAAGGAGGTTGGTTAGCACTATTGAGGAGTAATTTAATTTTAATAATAGTTTAAGGCCCAAAGAATAAGGTTGTTACACATATGGAGGGAAAAAATAATTTGTTTGACTTAATTTAATTTCCTTTTGACTTTAGACAAGGGGCTTCTTAGATTTTATAATTTTTGCTTTAATCAAGAATAAAACCTTAATAGAAGGGCTAGGAATTGGGGTTTAGTATTTAGTTTTGATGGGGGTTATGGCTTGTGGATGTGAACCTGTTGATGCCTTGAAAATCGCTTCATCAACATCAGGGAAAACCACCCGGTCCAGACCTTAAAAGCAGCTCCTTTTCCGTTTGGTGTGGTGGCTCCAACAGGATATAATGGGACTAGTTTCCCAATATTTATGAATGGGATGAATAAGTGTTTAATTTACTTATATCTCATGGAAAATGATGAAAGATTTATTCTAAAATGCAATAATGTAATTAACTAATCTATACCGGGAAGTCTCTGTCTCAGTGCCATTCTTAATGGTTCTTATTGAAAAGTAGGCATGTAGATGACTCTACTTTTAAACAAAAATATTCATTCATATGATAATTACTTTGTTCAAGTAGTTGAACAAAGTAATAATTAAAACATTATTGCACTGATCTTTATATATCATTGACGCATATATAGATGGAAAATAACAACTCTTGAACATTCAATAGTGATAAGTAAAAGAGATTGTTGTAAGAGCTTATACATACATCAATAATAGCAAAATGAATGAATGCTAGTTCACATAAAAGAATAAAGCAAAACATAGATAATAGTACCACATGTGTTTGAATCCCCTCCAACATGAATTGCATTTGGATCCCGCTTTCTTACTTGGAAATACTTTTATAGGAAGTAGTAGTGCATATCAGACAAAAGTAGTCTTCATTAAAACTCAGAATTCAGGTCCAGTTTCATAAAAAATATATATATAGGAAGCACAATAGTGCAACTTCCAATCCAAGTCTTAATACGAAATTTTAGGACCCTTTCTAAAAACATGAAAGGGTCTATAAATACTATCTAAACTAACTATGAAATAAAAATGCTATGAGCTGATGTAACCAAATCACAAATATATGAAAATATCCCTGAAATAAACATGCTTGAGTCAGTAAGGGCGTTTCATTGTTTTGGATGACTATCTTTTAGCTTGAGCTGGCATATGGTGAGCATCGGTTGCAGTTCTGGAGGATGACTCAGACGTGAATGCAGTTGGGCAGTATATGTGGCATCAGTAATTTCAGGAATCATGTAATTGATTGCATTGGTAAGGCATTTCATCGTTGTCCTTTGAATATATGGTTTAACAAGGAAAAACCAAAAGATTTCCCACGTTAAAGTTTGATTGTCGGCAATCAATCTCTCCCTCTTTTCCAGCTCCTGTTTCCATATATGCTCCAATGCTTTAAATGATGGCAGTTTCCCTCGAGTACATTATGAAATTAAATTTGACAAATAAAGAGTATTATTAATCAATTCCACTAGATTACAAGTCACCGACCTATATCTCGATGTTTCCCTTTCTGCTTTCATCAGTTGAGATTGCCACTCAAGGAACAAGATTTCCTTGTGTGATTCTAGAATTTGGGGTAGATTTGCAGCTTGTCCTTCCTTTGTTTCTTGCCAAGAGAGAAACTCTGTTAGTGTTTCATCTGCCTGCTCCAATTGTTGTCTTGCATCAACTGACTTATCAATCATAGACAAGGAAATTTCATAGAAGGGAGGAACAAGAGAAATATTATTACATAGCAAGCTCAACTGAGTAGATAGTGCCTTAGTAATTTGGAGAGCCTCTGATTTGAATTCATATACTTGAGGAAATTCCTTGAACCTTTCTATGTGCAATGACAGCTGAGCAATTTGTTCATCCTTTGATTTGCTCAATTGTTCATTCATTGTCTTCATCTTGTTCAACACTTGAGATGGTTGTTTTTGCTTCTGCACTGCATGTTAATCTATCCTTTGTTTCTCTTTGAGAAAGTTCTTGTTTAATTGATCGTTTGACTGCTTCTATGTTGCTAACTATCGCTCTAACTTCTCTATCCTCTGTTGTTTTTCATGTACCTGTGTCTCCAATGAGATGATCGCTTGATCCTTCTCTTTAAGGAAATTGTTGACTTCCGATGCCTTGTCCATAGTAGTTGTTGTGTATGCTCCAGCATACTAAGAGATTTTAGTAAGATCTTCAGAAGGGTTGACTTCCTCTCTCCATACCACATTAGTTATCTCCATCTGTGTAGGTAAAAGAGAATATTGATCAAGTTTTCTCTTTTTCCTTTGTCTTTTTATTACAACCCTATGCTTAGGGTTGTAGAAGACATCTAAGGGTGGTATTTCTTCTACATGTAAAACAATCTCATCGGAAGGGTTCTCTAGAATCATTTCTACATCTTTTTGAGTCATGGGTGGGCTGCTAGTTCCTTCGGTTGGAACTATATTAGTTGTTGTCTTCTGACCAGTTGTTACTTCAGGTGTGCTAAATCCCTGCAAGCTCTCAGTATTGCTAATGATTGAGTCAAACTGTTGCCATTCTTTGAGTAGTTTGGGATCAATAAGAATGATTGAATCAATGAGTTCACTGCCTTTTCCCTGTTCTTGTTCTTGTTCCTGCTCTGGTGTTTTTTCTTTCTCGGGAACTTTTTCCACTGTAGTAGCTTTACTAACAGCTTGTTGTTCAGTTTCACTTGACTGGATTGTCGGGGTTATGGCTAATAGGTTTAAAGGCAGAGTTTACAACCTCTGGTCTCTAAGCCTATTAAACATTTCTAGCCCTTCATCTTGATACCTCATCCTAACCAGTCCTTTAACTTGAAATAATGATTCAGCTGAAGAAAATAGATCATCGAAGTCATCCACTTTATGATCAAACTTAGCAAGTTTGCTTGAGATGTGACATTATAAGCAATCTGTCTTGGATCATATGGCCTGTTAGGAATCATGACAAGATTTAGCATTAGCATCTTTTCTATCTCCTTCTTTGCATGCTTGTAGTTATGTAGAGTGAAAATTCTGCATCATAAAGGGAAGATTGGCCACATGTGTTTCTTTGAATCCTTAAGGGTTTTGGATGTCCCTTCTATTGTTATTTGATAAGCCAATTCCCGAGCTAACAATTTATGAGGCACATACAAGGGGATAACAAGGGGTTTAGTAAGGCTACCAAAAATCCTTATATAAGTAAATTTCTCTTCCCCGAACCAACTACCAACTACTGTCAAGTCAATTTCTGTCTCTGGGGATATCATGGGGGCAGGTTTATTAAAAATAGAATAATATACAGGGAGAATAAAACCATTGCAAATTTTATACAAGTGATTCTTGTAATGCGCCTTCCATAAATGTTGGTGGTAAATATGGATTGGATTCGGGTCTTGGGGAGTCCATCTCCATTTGAGTATTGGAAATTTAGAGATAAAGCAAATAGTATCCATAATATATGCACTGTAATAAAAAGGGGGAATAATCCAGGAAGTTTTATGTGCATTTGTTCTGTACTCTAAAATTGTTGTGGCTAGTTTATCGGACAAAATATTTGCCCAATCCATCACATAACTGTTGATTGCGGCTTCCATTAAGGGGGCCATTTCTATGGTAAATTTGGTAGAATCATGTATTCCCCACATCCTACACATCATAGCCCCAGCATAGCAATAAGGGGAAGCCAATGAGTCAACAGAGTACTTACCCGATGACTCGTGTTTGTGCTTTTTCGGGAAATGCCTTCATTTCCTTATCGGGGCCGACTCTGAGTCATTTTCCTTTGCAAATGCTTCCATGAACGCCTTGTTGTATTGCTTCTCAAGTTGAGGTAAGCGGTACATTTTCATGAGATCTTCAGGCTGAAATGAGCCAAATATCCTCCCATCAGCTGTGAAAAATGTCCTATCCGAGACTAGAATTTTCTCCACCACCCATCTTACTACGTCAGTATATGGCAGGATTTTAGCTAGTGCTGCTATCCTGTGAAGATAAGAACAAGCCAATTCTTTAAGAGTTCCTTCTGATTTGTTAGTTGAATTGGCTGTGGCTTCCTCTGATAATTCTTCAGCCCCCTCTGCTTCTATCAGATTGTAAATACTTTCCCAGCTAGTGTTTCCCAGACCAAGGCATGTCGTATCTGAGATTAATTCTTTCTTGCTTGGTCTGGGATCTTTGACTAGAGGGGTTGTTGTTGTGGACTTCTTAGATTTGTTTCCCATTTTCTCTGGATTTCTAGTTTCGGAAGAACTCTACACAAACAGTTGCAAACCATGATATGGAGAAAGTGTTGCTGCAAGCCAATATTAAAATGAATAGAATTACGTCAATTGGCATATGATAAATAAAATATAGTTAAAGATTACCACGGATATAATCTTTTGAAAGATCTATCCTTAACTGCAGTATTGAATAGTCGTTTAAACTATCAATCGTCGTAAATAACATCATAAATTCCCATCACGTGACTCATAGGCCAAATGACTGTTTCAAGCGTGCTTTAGATTTCATTGATCGGCGATGGCGATAAATCACAAATCGGTGATCGGGAGTGTCAAAGGGAAGGGTTTAAAGACCTGCTGTAAATATTTCCGATTACCGAAAGTGATACAACACAATGCATGCAAATTGTTTTAATGTATAGTTCCCTTTCGAGATGCGCACCCAATTAATAGATCGCAGTCAAGATTTGACTTGAGATTTTATCCCTTTGTCATGTGACTCTGCCAATTGCTGATTGTGATTAGCTTTATCGCATCGAGGTTTTGATTAGGCCTTTTCATATGTCCCTTTATTATTGACATGGTCGATTTTCCGATTGCGATTTGCTTTATCGCATTGGAGGAGTTTAGGGGCTTTGTTTTATTGTCTGTTTGGCATTTGTTTTCCCCGATTACCGATTGCAATTACCTTTTCAGATCAGAGAATTGGGTGAGGTCTTGCTTTTATGTGTGTTTCCTTTGATAATGCGATATGCGATCTCTGATCGCTTTATCGCAATATAGAATAGTTTTATAATATTTTTTAAAGGAACACTTTGTTTTTAATTAAAAGGCTTTATAAAATGATTCATTTACATAGGGCATTTTAGTAAGGATTTTCTTGTGATGAGGTAAATACCATTTTATTCACACATCTAACTAAGTTTATTTTTAAAGGGACCCATTTCATATTAAGATCTTGTGTAAAGATTTTTATGAAATGGGGGGTTGTTGTACAACACAACAATTGGTGATTCACTGGAAGAAACAGTGATCTATGAGAAAATAATATAATACTTTAACTTCTTAATCTGAAAACCTTAATAGATAAAGAAAATCTAATATATCTAGGTAATCATAAATTCTAAATGTAATGAAAACTATTTTTGCTATCTCTTTCTCATCTCAAAATTAAATACATCCTAAGTTTTAAGTAAACCTTACTTGGCTGATAATGATAAAACAAAAGACTTCTCCAACTTAGCTTGTATAATGACTCCTTTGTCATAGGTAGAGCCACTGCTGCCAACCAATGTCCATAGTCTCAGCAGGGTTACCTCTTAACCATTTAATCATTCATTGTTCCATCCATTTTAGAGTATAATTTAAAAGAATGAATCCAAAAAGATATGTTTCCACATTTTTTGTATTACATTTTCTTTTTCCTTATTTCTTTATTTTATAAGATAAAAATCCATTGCCCTGGCTTGGTGGCCAGCTGTTAACAATGCCATTCATTGGTTGTAATTTAACTGAACCAGTTGGCTCGTGATGAGACCCTTGTCTTATAATTATAAGCCATTACCCTGTTTTGGTATGCAGTATTGGTAATGTCAATTGAACTAGTCCCCTATGAACATGGTAAGCAGGCTTATGATAAGACCTCTTATCTTTTATATCAAATATATTTTAGAATTACACTCTCAAAAATCATAAACTTTGATGAATGCGGTGAATAATTTTCTCCTTAAGAGAACATGGATGACAATTTTGAGAGTTGAAGATGCTAAGCTTGAATCAGTCTTTGCTTTGTATTGATAACCATTTTAGGCTTCTAAAACTTTTTAGAATGATTTACAATATTTTTAATTTTTGAGAAGATTTTACAAAATGAAAAGGGTTTTCAGAATTCAATTATACATAATTCCTTAGAATTTTCCTTCTCCTTTAAATATTCCATCTATCAAAAGTAAATATTAAGACTATTTTCTTTTGAGTGACTTTTTCAATATAGTAAAAACCAATAGAAGGCTATTTACAGCTTTATTTTTTAAGACAAAAATAACTACACAAATATAACTAGAAATTGAATATTTACAAAGTGAGAAGGGGTTACCTCCTCAATTGAAGAATTTTTTCAAAATAAGGCCATTGAGAGGAAGAGAATCTCTCTTTCCTTATATATCTTGTAATATGAATGTAGATGGGGCTATCTTCTCACTGATTTGGAACGGTCCAAGCTACATTTTCTGAAACTTAGTGTGCTTTCCTTTATCCTCATGGGCTTTGTCCCACTTCAAAACTAGATCACCAACTTGTAAATGTTTTGAGGCTATTGAAGTTGTATCAAAAGAATATTTGATGATTTATTGATGCTTTGCATGTGTAATTCGGGCTTTCTCCCTTTCTTCCTCTAGTTTCAGGATCTGATCATGTCTTAACTGAATAGAAGATGAGGGATTTTCTTCAATAAATTGCACTAAGGCTAGTGATGGAAGTACCAGATTTGTTGGTATGATAGCCTCCTTTCCATACACTAGATTAAATGGAGAAGTTCCTATTAAGGCCTTTTGTGTTATACGGTCTGCCCATAGTGCAAATATCAAAGACTTATGCCAGTTTTTATGATTATATTCAATAGTTCTCTTAATGATTTTGATAAGATTTTTATTGGTAGATTTGCTAAACCATTACCCTGAGGGTAGTAGTTTGCAGAATATTTCAATTTGAATCCTCTTTTGATAGCAAATTCAAGTATAGAATTACCAAAGAAGTAAGATGCATTATCAAAAATAAGAGTGTTTGGGACACCAAACCTGGTAATGATGAACTGATCTATGAATTCAATGATTGCCTCAGAGTTTGCTATCTTCAAAGGAATTGCTTCCACCCACTTAGTAAAGTAATCAGTAGCTGTAAGGATATACCTATGTTGCTTGGATGAGTGTGGAATAATTTCTCCAATGATATCCAATCCCCATTGTTCAAAGGGTTGTTCAATGTTGACTAGTTGCAAAGGAAAAGCTGACTTCCTTTGTTTTCCACTCGTAGTTTGACATGTTTGGCATTTCCTTACATATTCATGAGTATCTCTAAATAAGGTGGGCCAATAATACCCAGCATGAATGATTTTTTGGGCTGTTGTATCAGCTCCAAAATGTCCTCCTGCCGTACCATCATGTAGTTCCTGTAAGACCTTTTGTGCTTCAGGTTTCTCTAAGAATCTTAACAAAATTGAATCATAATTCTGTCTAAACAACACATCATAAACAATCATGAAATTCTTTGCCTTTAGTCTGATGGCACGTTTATTTTTATAGGAAATATTGGAAGGAGCATACCCATTTTTTAAATAGAATATCAAATCTACATATTGGGATTCAGGATTAATGGTACTTATCTCATTGATTTCTTCAATACTGTTTGTACCTTCATGTTCCTGAATATTAGAAGATCCTACTAACAACCAGAAAAAACCTTGGCCTTTGACAATCTTTGCTGGTTTTATGTCCAAATCATATTCTTGTAATGTTGTGACCCAATTTGCCCTATTTTCTCCCAATTCCCTTTGAACTAGTAATTGTCTTACTACTGAAAAAGGGACTATAACTTTTGTATGAGCTTTTAAGAGAAAGGGCCTGAAGTGTTTAATGGCTTTATATACAGCGAAGGCTTGTTTTTCAACTTCGGAGTATTTGATTTCAGCACTTTGAAGGTTTGAACTATAAAATGAAATTGGTGCTTCCAAGTTTTGATCATTGATTTGTGTCAGCACTCATAAGATGAATAAGATGCGAGAGTATATATAATGAAATGATTTGAAAAATTAGGGGTGTTTAATGCAGGAGCATTTATGATTGCTTGCTTGATCAAATTAAAAGCTTCTTTTTCTATATGTCCCCATTTAAAACTGAGTTTTTCTTGATCATGGTTTGTAATGGTAAAACAATCTGCGAAAAATTTGGGACAAATCTTTTTACAAAATTAATCTAGCCTAAAAATGATTGCATTGTTTTTTTATTATGTAGAAATGGAATATCAGAAATCTCTTTGATTCTATCTGGATCAATAGAAATACCATCCTTTGAAACAATGAAGCCCAAGAGTTTACCTTGGTCAAGACAAAAAAAGGACTTTTTAGGATTGAGTGAAATGCCACCATACCTTTTACAGTGCTTAAAGATTTGCTTCAAATCATGCAAGTGGTTTGATCTTTTCTTAGAGAAAACAGTAATGTCATCCAAATAGACAACTATTGATTTATTGATTAGGCCTTTGAATGCAATGTCTATTGCTTTTTGAAATGTAGCTCTAGCATTGATTAATCTGAAAGGCATTTTTTGATAGGCATAAATTCCCCATTTGGTTCGGAAGGTAGTCTTAAGTCTGTCATCAGGGTGGACCAAAATTTGGTTATACCCTGAAAAACCATCTAAGAAGAACATTAATTCAGAACCAGCTACTGAGTGGAGAGTTTGCTCCATGGTAGGTAAAGGGAAGTTATCCTTTTGACTTGCTTTATTAAGATTTCTGAAATCAATACAAATTCTAATGTCACCATTTTTCTTCCTTACTGGCACCATGTTGGACACCCAATTTGAATGTCTAACAGGAAAAATTATCTTAGCTTTTAGGAGTTTGTTTAATTCATCTTTTATTTGACTCTCTAAGTTAAGATGAATCTTCCTTAATTCCTGTTGTCCTGGTTTTTCTTCAGATATCATCGAAATTTTATGTTGTATGATAGATGTATCATACGTTTTCAAATCATCATATTTCCAAGCGAAGACATTTTTATATTTATGCAATAATCTGATAAATGCAATTCTTTCTTGTGAAGTAAGTCCTAATCCCAAATTGATGTTTTGTGGATTATCCTCAGTGCCAAGGTTTATTAATTCAAATCTCAAAGTAGAACTTTGGAGCTTTGAATTAGTAACCTGTTTAAACCTATCTTTGATGTCATAAAGGTCTTCAAGTTTGACTACTGGTTTGAGTATTGATTTTTCCTCAAGATTTTCCTTCATTTGAAGATCATGCTCGCTTTCATCAATATTTTGATCATCATAGGACTTATCAGAAGTTAAGAAATTTAAAATGTCATCATGATGATTGAACACTCGCCAGTTAGTGACATTGTCAGGAATTGATGGTCTGAAAATTTACTCTACTAAAAATCTATCGGGACTATAATATTTAGATGGCAGGAGCTTAGAAGCAACATTAGCTAGTAAATCTGTCACTGCATTCTGAGATCTAGGGATGGGAGAAATATTAAATGCTAGAAAATGAGATACAAGGTCTTGCACCAAGTATTGATAATGTTTAAGGTGACTAGAAAGGCAATGTATAGTAACTCTGACTTGTCTTATAACAATTTTAGAGTCACCAAACACTTTCAATATTGAACTTTAAGACCAATTGCTTTATAAAGTCTTTGAATCAAGGCTTCATATTCAGCAGTATTGTTTGTGCACTCAAATTCTAATATGCATGATAATATGGTCTTTTCTCCCTCGGTACTAACTAAAATACATCCTGCTCATGCACCTTCATTAGATTTAGACCCATCAAAGTATAATGACCAAAACAAAGGTTTATCTACAGTTTTATTTACAATTTCCTAAGCAATTTTAACACACCTTGATGTATCTGTTTAGGAAAAATTTTCAATTTGAGATGTGAAACTATTAACTGAAAAAGGTGATGATTGAGCAGTAAAATTACCAAAGAATGATTCGGATGAATAGTTACCTAGAATGTTGTTGTTGAATGCTATTGGCTAGTTTTCTTTCTCAAACTCAGTAACAGTATGAGTCATATGTTTCTCCCGATCAATATTTATCTGATTTGGATTTCCTTTATAGGGTAGCCACATGTGTGACCAATCGGTAGAAATATAACCATGAAGTTTCTCAGACCAGTCTCTACTTAAAATCAGACCATAGAATTCAGTAATACCAGCGATTAAAATATAAATTCTCTGAACAACTCTTTGGTTAGCTGATAACCTAATGGTAATTGAGTTGATTTCTCCTAATACTTGGACCTTAGTTCTATCCAACTGGACAATATGGATTGTAGACTTTTGGGGTTCAATGTTTAGTTTGGAACAAACTAAAGTTAGCATTATATTCGAGGAAGCCCTTGAGTCTGTCAAGCCATTGTGCAGATTTCTATTATAAATCTCATAGGT
The DNA here is from genome assembly GCA_000404065.3 of Pinus taeda. Lineage (NCBI taxonomy): Eukaryota > Viridiplantae > Streptophyta > Pinopsida > Pinales > Pinaceae > Pinus > Pinus taeda. The sequence continues at coordinate 92,454 of APFE031115897.1, forward strand.
CAAGAGAAAAGGAGGAGTATGGGAATTTGATCTATCTCCGATTAGAACAGCATCAGTAGCTTCTACTCTACCAGGAGGTGGTTTACCTATTTCATTAACAGCTTTGGACAATACAACATTTGGAAGAGGAGAGGAAGGTACTGCATCTAACTCCTTAAGCAGCAATTTTGGTTGATGTTTGAGTTTACTAAGTTCAAACATTGTGATATTTGCCTTTGTTTTCTTCATGTCTTCAATAATGTTGTAATCCATAGAGTCTCTAACTACTAGCATTTTAGATGTTAAAGGTGGATTTGAAGCTGATCGCTGATTTTGAGAAGGTATCGATGTGGACTTCTTTGTGGGAACTTTTTCTTTAGTAGTGGTACCTGTATTCCTTTTCTTCTGAGTTATTTGAACAGGTTCAGGAGTACCTTTACTCTTGGTAGTTACAGGGAAAGCTTCATGTTAATTTTCTGTATTATAATTAGGAAAGATAAAGTCCCACATCCCATGACATTATATAGTTACCTCTTCTTTAGTTTCTTCAGATGATAAGACTATCTCTTCTTGGATATAGCATTTGGTGGTTTTGATTCAGGTTTCTTAAAGTTTCTAAATGGCCTTTTTGTTGAAGTCTCAGCTACTTGCTTCTTGATTTCTATCATTTCATTTGACATAGTCTTGAGAAATTTTTGGAGACCTTCCATATCGTAGGGATCTTTAGCCATTTTCTTCTTTGAATCTTCTTTGAACGAGACCTTTTTTGGTTTTCTATCTTCAAGAGCAGCTTTCTTTTCTAAGGAAATGATATGTTTTTCTACAGCAAGTGCCTTTTTCATATTTTCTGCTAGAGTCGATTTTACAGCTCTATCTACAAAGATAGCTAGATTTGAGGGTAAAGCTGTTATATACCATTCACTTCTAACTTGCTCACTAGATTTTGATGCAATCAGAATCTTATTTAAGAGTTTATTAAACCGTGAATTGAACTCTTTTATAGGTTCTTTAGACTCTGTCCTAATATTTGAAATATCATTGATTAGCGTCGCTACAGATCTGCCATCGCCATATTTAGTCAAGAATTGTTCTTGAAAAATGTTCCAGCTAGTAATGGATCCTGATGGCAAGGAAAAGTACCAAGACCCAGCTGATCCTTGTAGGGTATAAGGGAAAAGTCTAACAACCACATCTTCCTCTGTAACTCCTTTTAAGTTGACTATTAACATAAAGTTGTTAATGTGCCCATCTGCCTGTATGCCTACATCTAGATTAAATTTCGGTAACCATTTTTCAGGATGAGCTGGCAATGGGTGCAAAGGTGCAGGCATTATGACTGCAACAGGATTGTTCCATGGATTTTGTGCCATTGTTGAGCTACTACTAGATGATAGTGCCGATGAAGCTCCAGATGGTTGGGAAGGAGCAGATATTAAAGTTTGAGGAGGTTGAGAAACAGATGTTGAAGTTCCAGTTCCCTGTTGAACAACAATCTGGAGTGGAGGAGTGGATGGTTGACTTCGCACTGGAGAAGATGAAATGGATGATGATGATGAGAAAGTTTCACTATCAGATCCTTCAGTTGTTTTCCTTGCTCGTTTCCTTTTATACAAAGGTAACTCAGTAAGTTCAATACCAAGCTTTTCACTCTGAAATTTGGTGAGAGCGTGAGAAGGAATGAATTGTGAAGTTACACTGCCTTGAGATACCTTAGATTTCTTTGGTGATATTGAGAATCCTTGAATTTTTTGGATGAGATACTGTACTTTAGGAGATTCTGGAGTTAATTTACCTGAGATAATTTGGGATTGAGCAGTGGTCGTTGTCTCCTCTACTTCTCGCTTGAAAACTGGAGTTCCAGCCTGCGAGGGAGAAGTCAAAGGTGAGGTGGAGGGAGATTTACTCTCATAATGGGTTGTAGATTTGGGTTTGCACGCCATTCATAGTTCATGCCCTCCTTCTAGCACCAAAAATGTTGATGCCTCGAAAATCGTTGCATCAACATCGGGGAAAACCACCCGGTCCGGACTTTAAAGGCAGCTCCTTTTCCATTTGGTGTGGTGGCTTCGACTGGATATAATGGGACCAGTTTCCCAATGATTTATGAATGGGATGGATAAGTGTTTTATTTAATTATATCTAATGGAAAATGATGAAAGATTTATTCTAAAATGCAATAATGTAATTAACTAATCTATCCAGAAAGTCTCTGTCTTAGTGCAATTCTTAATGGTTCTTATTGAAAAGTAGGCATATAGATGACTCTACTTTTAAACAAAAATATTCATTCATATGATAATTAATTTGTTCAAGTAGTTGAACAAAGTAATAATTAAAACATTATTGCACTGATCTTTATATATCATTGACGCATATATAGATGGAAAATAACAACTCTTGAACATTCAATAGTGATAAGTAAAAGAGATTGTTGTAAGAGCTTATACATACATCAATAATAGCAAAATGAATGAATGCTAGTTCACATAAAAGAATGAAGCAAAACATAGATAATAGTACCACATGTGTTTGAATCCCCTCCAACATGAATTGCATTTGGATCCCGCTTTCTAACTTGAAAATACTTTTATAGGGAGCAATAGTGCATATCAGACAAAAGTACTCTTCATTAAAACTCAGAATTCAGGTCCAGTTTCATAAAAAAAAAATATATCGGAAGCAAAATAGTGCAACTTCCAATCCAAGTCTTAATACAAAATTTTAGGACCCTTTCTAAAAACATGAAAGGGTCTATAAATACTATCTAAACTTACTAAATATGAAATAAAAATGCTATGAGTTGATGTAACCAAATCACAAACATATGAAAATCTCCCCGAAATATAAATGCTTGCAGTCGGTAAGGATGGTTCATTGTTTTGGCTCACTATCTTTTGACTTGAGTTGGCATATGGCAAGAATCAATTGCAGTTTTGGAGGATGACTCTTATGTGAATGTAGCTAGGTAGTATATGTGGCATCAGTAATTTCAGGAATCATGTAACTAATTGCATAAGTAAGGCATTTCATCGTTGTCCTTTGACTATATGGTTTAACAAGGAAGAACCAAAAGGTTTCCCACGTTAAAGTTTGAATGCCCGCAATCAATCTCTCCCTCTTTTCTAGCTCCTGTTTCCATATCTGCTCCAATGCTTTGACTGATGGCAGTTTCCTTGGAGTACATTCTGAAATTAAATTTGACAAATAAAGAGTATTATTAATCAATTCCACTAGAATACCAGTCACCGACCTACACCTCAATGTTTCCCTTTCTGCTTTCATCAATTGAGATTGCCACTCAAGGAATAGGATTTCCTTGTGTGATTCCAGAATTTGGGGCAGATTTGCAGCTTGTCCTTCCTTTGTTTCTTGCCAAGAGAGAAACTCTGTGTTTCATCTGTCTGCTCCAATTGTTGTCTTTCATCAACTAACTTATCAATCATAGACGAGGAAATTTCACGAGGAAGAAGAGAAATATTATTACATAACAAGCTCAACTAAGTAGATAGTGCCTTAGTAATTTTGTTATGAAACCAGCTCAAGAAAAGATAGAAAAGATAGATCAACGCCTTAGAATTCAGCCTCTTCGAGGGGGCAACCTCCTTTACATTA